>CAKAOJ020000376.1:0-170000 GCA_916701645.2 Sebastolobus alascanus
TTTTTTTCGAAAAATTTTTAATTTTATACTATACATTTTTTTAGAAATTTCGAATCTATTTGTATGACTTTTTTCATGAAAATATTCGTAAAAAAATGTCATGGTATAGAATGTCGAAAATTTTCATGAAAAAAGGCATAGTATAGTCTGTCGATTAATTTGGTGAAAAAAAACTCAGTTTAAAATTTCGAAAATTTTTATAAAAGTCATACTATAGCATGTCTTTTCATGAAAATTGACGAAATTTTAAACTGAGTTTTTTTTCCACCAAATTAATCGACAGACTATACTATGCCTTTTTTCATGAAAATTTTCGACATTCTATACTATGACATTTTTTTTACGAATATTTTCGAAAAATTTTCATGAAAAAGTCATACTATAGCATGTCGAAAATATTCGTAAAAAAATGTCATGGTATAGAATGTCGAAAATTTTCATGAAAAAAGGCATAGTATAGTCTGTCGATTAATTTGGTGGAAAAAAAACTCAGTTTAAAATTTCGAAAATTTTCATAAAAGTCATACTATAGCATGTCTTTTCATGAAAATTGACGAAATTTTAAACTGAGTTTTTTTTGCACCAAATTAATCGACAGACTATACTATGCCTTTTTTCATGAAAATTTTCGACATTCTATACTATGACATTTTTTTACGAATATTTTCGAAAAATTTTCATGAAAAAAGTCATACTATAGCATGTCGAAAATATTCGTAAAAAATGTCATGGTATAGAATGTCGAAAATTTTCATTAAAAAAGGCATAGTATAGTCTGTCGATTAATTTGGTGGAAAAAAAACTCAGTTTAAAATTTCGAAAATTTTCATAAAAGTCATACTATAGCATGTCTTTTCATGAAAATTGACGAAATTTTAAACTGAGTTTTTTTTCCACCAAATTAATCGACAGACTATACTATGCCTTTTTTCATGAAAATTTTTGACATTCTATACTATGACATTTTTTTACGAATATTTTCGACATGCTATAGTATGACTTTTTCATTAAATATTGTAAAAAAATTCATGAAAATTCGAAAATTTTAAAAAAGGCATATATAAATGTTAATTTGGTGAAAATGAAAATTTTAAAAATTGATTTTATACGTCAATATGATGCATAAAACTAATTAGAAATTTTAAATTTTTTCACAAATTAACGACATTTATAAATGCTTTTTTCATGAAATTTCGAATTTTCACAAATTTATTACGAAATTTTCGAATTTTATAAGTCTTTTCATTAAATATGCGTAAAAAAAGATAGTTTAAAATGTCGAAAATTTTCATAAAAAAGTCATATATCTTGATATTTTGAAAAAAATCAATTTAAATTGAAAATTTTTCAAAAAAGCATATATAGCTGTCTTTCATAAAATTGTCGAAATTTTAAACTGATTTTTTTTCGAAAATTAATCGACAACTATACTATGCTTTTTTCATGAAAATTTTCGAAATTTTAAATGATTTTTTTTCCCAAATTAATCGACAGCTATACTATGACTTTTTTCATGAAAATTTTCGAAATTTAAAAATTTTTTTCAATATTCGACTTATATGACTTTTTTCATGAAAATTTTCGACATTCTATATATGACATTTTTTTCAAATTTCAAATAATAGATGACTATATATGAAAATTTTCATGAAAAAATGCATGTATACTGTCGAAAATTTTTAGAAAATCAATGTATATTCATTATTTCATGAAAAAATCAGTTTAAAAATGAAGTATTAAATATATTTACAATTTATAAATGACGATATTTAGTGATATTTTTTTTCAAAATTATCGACAGATTACTATGCTTTTTTCATGAATTTTCGACATTTTAAAATGAATTTTTTTACGATATTTTCGAAAATTTCAAAAAAGTCATCTATGCATGTTGAAAATATTCTAAAAAGTCATAGTATAGTATGTCGAAATTTATGAAAAAAGATAGTATAAATTCGATTAATTTGTGAAAAACTAGTTTAATTTCGAAATTTAAAAAGTCATATATGATTTTTTCAAAAATTGAAATTTAACTATTTTTTCCAAAATTAATCGACAGTCTATACTATGATTTTTTCATGAAAATTTTCGACATCTAATTACTTTTTTTAGAAAATTTTCGATTATAGATGCTATTTATGAAAATATTCTAAAAAAATGTCATAGTATAGATGTCGAAATTTTATGAAAAGATAATAGCTTCGATTAATTTGTGGCATAAAATCATTTAAAATTTAAAAATTTACAAGTATAATGTTTTTTCATGAAAATACGAATTAACTGTTTTTTTTCCACCAAATTAATCGACAGACTATACTATGCCTTTTTTCATGAAAATTTTCGACATTCTATACTATGATATTTTTTTACGAATATTTTCGACATGCTATAGTATGACTTTTTTCATGAAAATATTCGTAAAAAAATGGCATAGTATAGAATGTCGAAAATTTTCATGAAAAAAGGCATAGTATAGTCTGTCGATTAATTTGGTGGAAAAAAACTCAGTTTAAAATTTCGAAAATTTTCATCAAAGTCATACTATAGCATGTCTTTTCATGAAAATTGACGAAATTTTAAACTGAGTTTTTTTTCCACCAAATTAATCGACAGACTATACTATGCCTTTTTTCATGAAAATTTTCGACATTCTATACTATGACATTTTTTTACGAATATTTTCGACATGCTATAGTATGACTTTTTTCATGAAAATTTTCGAAATTTTAAACAGTTTTTTTCCCACCAAATTAATCGACAGACTATACTATGCCTTTTTTCATGAAAATTTTCGACATTCTATACTATGACATTTTTTTACGAATATTTTCGACATGCTATAGTATGACTTTTTTCATGAAAATATTCGTAAAAAAATGTCATGGTATAGAATGTCGAAAATTTTCATGAAAAAAGGCATAGTATAGTCTGTCGATTAATTTGGTCGAAAAAAAACTCAGTTTAAAATTTCGAAAATTTTCATAAAAGTCATACTATAGCATGTCTTTTCATGAAAAGTGACGAAATTTTAAACTGAGTTTTTTTTCCACCAAATTAATCGACAGACTATACTATGCCTTTTTTCATGAAAATTTTCGACATTCTATACTATGAGATTTTTTTACGAATATTTTGGAAAAATTTTCATGAAAAAAGTCATACTATAGCATGTCGAAAATATTCGTAAAAAAATGTCATGGTATGGAATGTTGAAAATTTTCATGAAAAAAGGCATAGTATAGTCTGTCGATTAATTTGGTGGAAAAAAAACTCAGTTTAAAATTTCGAAAATTTTCATAAAAGTCATACTATAGCATGTCTTTTCATGAAAATTGACGAAATTTTAAACTGAGTTTTTTTTCCACCAAATTAATCGACAGACTATACTATGCCTTTTTTCATGAAAATTTTCGACATTCTATACTATGACATTTTTTTACGAATATTTTGGAAAAATTTTCATGAAAAAAGTCATACTATAGCATGTCGAAAATATTTGTAAAAAAATGTCATGGTATAGAATGTCGAAAATTTTCATTAAAAAAGGCATAGTATAGTCTGTCGATTAATTTGGTGGAAAAAAAACTCAGTTTAAAATTTCGAAAATTTTCATAAAAGTCATACTATAGCATGTCTTTTCATGAAAATTGACGAAATTTTAAACTGAGTTTTTTTCCCACCAAATAAATCGACAGACTATACTATGCCTTTTTTCATGAAAATTTTCGACATTCTATACTATGACATTTTTTTACGAATATTTTCGACATGCTATAGTATGACTTTTTTCATGAAAATTTTCGAAATTTTAAACTGAGTTTTTTTCCCATCAAATTAATCGACAGACTATACTATGCCTTTTTTCATGAAAATTTTCGACATTCTATACTATGACATTTTTTTACGAATATTTTCGACATGCTATAGTATGACTTTTTTCATGAAAATATTCGTAAAAAAATGTCATGGTATAGAATGTCGAAAATTTTCATGAAAAAAGGCATAGTATAGTCTGTCGATTAATTTGGTGGAAAAAAAACTCAGTTTAAAATTTCGAAAATTTTCATAAAAGTCATACTATAGCATGTCTTTTGATGAAAATTGACGAAATTTTAAACTGAGTTTTTTTTCCACCAAATTAATCGACAGACTATACTATGCCCTTTTTCATGAAAATTTTCGACATTCTATACTATGACATTTTTTTACGAATATTTTCGACATGCTATAGTATGTCTTTTTTCATGAAAATATTCGTAAAAAAATGGCATAGTATAGAATGTCGAAAATTTTCATGAAAAAAGGCATAGTATAGTCTGTCGATTAATTTGGTGGGAAAAAAACTCAGTTTAAAATTTCGAAAATTTTCATCAAAGTCATACTATAGCATGTCTTTTCATGAAAATTGACGAAATTTTAAACTGAGTTTTTTTTCCACCAAATTAATCGACAGACTATACTATGCCTTTTTTCATGAAAATTTTCGACATTCTATACTATGACATTTTTTTACGAATATTTTCGACATGCTATAGTATGACTTTTTTCATGAAAATATTCGTAAAAAAATGTCATGGTATAGAATGTCGAAAATTTTCATGAAAAAAGGCATTGTATAGTCTGTCGATTAATTTGGTGGAAAAAAAACTCAGTTTAAAATTTCGAAAATTTTCATAAAAGTCATACTATAGCATGTCTTTTCATGAAAATTGACGAAATTTTAAACTGAGTTTTTTTTCCACCAAATTAATCGACAGACTATACTATGCCTTTTTTCATGAAAATTTTCGACATTCTATACTATGAGATTTTTTTACGAATATTTTCGAAAAATTTTCATGAAAAAAGTCATACTATAGCATGTCGAAAATATTCGTAAAAAAATGTCATGGTATAGAATGTTGAAAATTTTCATGAAAAAAGGCATAGTATAGTCTGTCGATTAATTTGGTGGAAAAAAAACTCAGTTTAAAATTTCGAAAATTTTCATAAAAGTCATACTATAGCATGTCTTTTCATGAAAATTGACGAAATTTTAAACTGAGTTTTTTTTCCACCAAATTAATCGACAGACTATACTATGCCTTTTTTCATGAAAATTTTCGACATTCTATACTATGACATTTTTTTACGAATATTTTCGAAAAATTTTCATGAAAAAAGTCATACTATAGCATGTCGAAAATATTTGTAAAAAAATGTCATGGTATAGAATGTCGAAAATTTTCATTAAAAAAGGCATAGTATAGTCTGTCGATTAATTTGGTGGAAAAAAAACTCAGTTTAAAATTTCGAAAATTTTCATAAAAGTCATACTATAGCATGTCTTTTCATGAAAAGTGACGAAATTTTAAACTGAGTTTTTTTTCCACCAAATAAATCGACAGACTTTACTATGCCTTTTTTCATGAAAATTTTCGACATTCTATACTATGACATTTTTTTACGAATATTTTCGACATGCTATAGTATGACTTTTTTCATGAAAATTTTCGAAATTTTAAACTGAGTTTTTTTCCCATCAAATTAATCGACAGACTATACTATGCCTTTTTTCATGAAAATTTTCGACATTCTATACTATGACATTTTTTTACGAATATTTTCGACATGCTATAGTATGACTTTTTTCATGAAAATATTCGTAAAAAAATGTCATGGTATAGAATGTCGAAAATTTTCATGAAAAAAGGCATAGTATAGTCTGTCGATTAATTTGGTGGAAAAAAAACTCAGTTTAAAATTTCGAAAATTTTCATAAAAGTCATACTATAGCATGTCTTTTGATGAAAATTGACGAAATTTTAAACTGAGTTTTTTTTCCACCAAATTAATCGACAGACTATACTATGCCTTTTTTCATGAAAATTTTCGACATTCTATACTATGACATTTTTTTACGAATATTTTCGACATGCTATAGTATGTCTTTTTTCATGAAAATATTCGTAAAAAAATGGCATAGTATAGAATGTCGAAAATTTTCATGAAAAAAGGCATAGTATAGTCTGTCGATTAATTTGGTGGAAAAAAACTCAGTTTAAAATTTCGAAAATTTTCATCAAAGTCATACTATAGCATGTCTTTTCATGAAAATTGACGAAATTTTAAACTGAGTTTTTTTTCCACCAAATTAATCGACAGACTATACTATGCCTTTTTTCATGAAAATTTTCGACATTCTATACTATGACATTTTTTTACGAATATTTTCGACATGCTATAGTATGACTTTTTTCATGAAAATATTCGTAAAAAAATGTCATGGTATAGAATGTCGAAAATTTTCATGAAAAAAGTATTGTATAGTCTGTCGATTAATTTGGTCGAAAAAAAACTCAGTTTAAAATTTCGAAAATTTTCATAAAAGTCATACTATAGCATGTCTTTTCATGAAAAGTGACGAAATTTTAAACTGAGTTTTTTTTCCACCAAATTAATCGACAGACTATACTATGCCTTTTTTCATGAAAATTTTCGACATTCTATACTATGAGATTTTTTTACGAATATTTTCGAAAAATTTTCATGAAAAAAGTCATACTATAGCATGTCGAAAATATTCGTAAAAAAATGTCATGGTATGGAATGTTGAAAATTTTCATGAAAAAAGGCATAGTATAGTCTGTCGATTAATTTGGTGGAAAAAAAACTCAGTTTAAAATTTCGAAAATTTTCATAAAAGTCATACTATAGCATGTCTTTTCATGAAAATTGACAAAATTTTAAACTGAGTTTTTTTTCCACCAAATTAATCGACAGACTATACTATGCCTTTTTTCATGAAAATTTTCGACATTCTATACTATGATATTTTTTTACGAATATTTTCGACATGCTATAGTATGTCTTTTTTCATGAAAATATTCGTAAAAAAATGGCATAGTATAGAATGTCGAAAATTTTCATGAAAAAAGGCATAGTATAGTCTGTCGATTAATTTGGTGGGAAAAAAACTCAGTTTAAAATTTCGAAAATTTTCATCAAAGTCATACTATAGCATGTCTTTTCATGAAAATTGACGAAATTTTAAACTGAGTTTTTTTTCCACCAAATTAATCGACAGACTATACTATGCCTTTTTTCATTAAAATTTTCGACATTCTATACTATGAGATTTTTTTACGAATATTTTCGAAAAATTTTCATGAAAAAAGTCATACTATAGCATGTCGAAAATATTCGTAAAAAAATGTCATGGTATAGAATGTTGAAAATTTTCATGAAAAAAGGCATAGTATAGTCTGTCGATTAATTTGGTGGAAAAAAAACTCAGTTTAAAATTTCGAAAATTTTCATAAAAGTCATGTCTTTTCATGAAAATTGACAAAATTTTAAACTGAGTTTTTTTTCCACCAAATTAATCGACAGACTATACTATGCCTTTTTTCATGAAAATTTTCGACATTCTATACTATGATATTTTTTTACGAATATTTTCGACATGCTATAGTATGACTTTTTTCATGAAAATTTTCGAAATTTTAAACAGTTTTTTTCCCACCAAATTAATCGACAGACTATACTATGCCTTTTTTCATGAAAATTTTCGACATTCTATACTATGACATTTTTTTACGAATATTTTCGACATGCTATAGTATGACTTTTTTCATGACACTATACTATGCCTTTTTTCATGAAAATTTTCGACATTCTATACTATGACATTTTTTTACGAATAATTTCGAAAAATTTTCATGAAAAAAGTCATACTATAGCATGTCGAAAATATTCGTAAAAAAATGTCATGGTATAGAATGTCGAAAATTTTCATGAAAAAAGGCATAGTATAGTCTGTCGATTAATTTGGTGGAAAAAAAACTCAGTTTAAAATTTCGAAAATTTTCATAAAAGTCATACTATAGCATGTCTTTACATGAAAATTGACGAAATTTTAAACTGAGTTTTTTTTTCCACCAAATTAATCGACAGACTATACTATGCCTTTTTTCATGAAAATTTTCGACATTCTATACTATGACATTTTTTTACGAATATTTTCGAAAAATTTTCATGAAAAAAGTCATACTATAGCATGTCGAAAATATTCGTAAAAAAATGTCATGGTATGGAATGTCGAAAATTTTCATGAAAAAAGGCATAGTATAGTCTGTCGATTAATTTGGTGGAAAAAAAACTCAGTTTAAAATTTCGAAAATTTTCATAAAAGTCATACTATAGCATGTCTTTTCATGAAAATTGACGAAATTTTAAACTGAGTTTTTTTTCCACCAAATTAATCGACAGACTATACTATGCCTTTTTTCATGAAAATTTTCGACATTCTATACTATGACATTTTTTTACGAATATTTTCGACATGCTATAGTATGACTTTTTTCATGAAAATTTTCGAAATTTTAAACTGAGTTTTTTTCCCATCAAATTAATCGACAGACTAAACTATGCCTTTTTTCATGAAAATTTTCGACATTCTATACTATGACATTTTTTTACGAATATTTTCGACATGCTATAGTATGACTTTTTTCATGAAAATATTCGTAAAAAAATGTCATGGTATAGAATGTCGAAAATTTTCATGAAAAAAGGCATAGTATAGTCTGTCGATTAATTTGGTGGAAAAAAAACTCAGTTTAAAATTTCGAAAATTTTCATAAAAGTCATACTATAGCATGTCTTTTCATGAATATTGACGAAATTTTAAACTGAGTTTTTTTTCCACCAAATTAATCGACAGACTATACTATGCCTTTTTTCATGAAAATTTTCGACATTCTATACTATGACATTTTTTTACGAATATTTTCGACATGCTATAGTATGTCTTTTTTCATGAAAATATTCGTAAAAAAATGTCATAGTATAGAATGTCGAAAATTTTCATGAAAAAAGGCATAGTATAGTCTGTCGATTAATTTGGTGGGAAAAAAACTCAGTTTAAAATTTCGAAAATTTTCATCAAAGTCATACTATAGCATGTCTTTTCATGAAAATTGACGAAATTTTAAACTGAGTTTTTTTTCCACCAAATTAATCGACAGACTATACTATGCCTTTTTTCATGAAAATTTTCGACATTCTATACTATGACATTTTTTTACGAATATTTTCATGAAAAATTTTCATGAAAAAAGTCATACTATAGCATGTCGAAAATATTTGTAAAAAAATGTCATGGTATAGAATGTCGAAAATTTTCATTAAAAAAGGCATAGTATAGTCTGTCGATTAATTTGGTGGAAAAAAAACTCAGTTTAAAATTTCGAAAATTTTCATAAAAGTCATACTATAGCATGTCTTTTCATGAAAATTGACGAAATTTTAAACTGAGTTTTTTTTCCACCAAATTAATCGACAGACTATACTATGCCTTTTTTCATGAAATTTTCGACATTCCATACCATGACATTTTTTTACGAATATTTTCGACATGCTATAGTAAGACTTTTTTCATGAAAATTTTCGAAATTTTAAATTGAGTTTTTTTTCCACCAAATTAATCGACAGACTATACTATGCCTTTTTTCATGAACATTTTCGACATTCTATACTATGACATTTTTTTACGAATATTTTCGACAATTTTCATGAAAAAAGTCATACTATAGCATGTCGAAAATATTCGTAAAAAAATGTCATGGTATGGAACGTCGAAAATTTCATGAAAAAAGGCATAGTATAGTCTGTCGATTAATTTGGTGGAAAAAAAACTCAGTTTAAAATTTCGAAAATTTTCATAAAAGTCATACTATAGCATGTCTTTTCATGAAAATTGACGAAATTTTAAACTGAGTTTTTTTTCCACCAAATTAATCGACAGACTATACTATGCCTTTTTTCATGAAAATTTTCGACATTCTATAGTATGACATTTGTTACGAATGTTTTCGACATGCTATAGTATGACTTTTTTCATGAAAATTTTCGAAAATATTCGTAAAAAAATGTCATAGTATAGAATGTCGAAAATTTTCATGAAAAAAGGCATAGTATAGTCTGTCGATTAATTTGGTGGAAAAAAAACTCAGTTTAAATTTTCGTCAATTTTCATGAAAAGTCATGCTATAGTAAGACTTTTTTCATGAAAATTTTCGAAATTTTAAACTGAGTTTTTTTTCCACCAAATTAATCGACAGACTATACTATGCCTTTTTTCATGAACATTTTCGACATTCTATAATATGACATTTTTTTACGAATATTTTCGACAATTTTCGAAATTTTAAACTGAGTTTTTTTTCCACCAAATTGATCGACAGACTTTACTATGACATTTTTTTACGAATATTTTTGACAATTTCCGACAATTTTCATGAAAAAAGTCATACTATAGTATGACTTTTTTCATAAAAATTTTCGAAATTTTAAACTGATTTTTTTTTCCACAAAATGAAATCACAGACTATACTATGCCTTTTCCAATGAAAATTTTCGACATTCTATACTATAAAATTTTTTCACCAAAATTTTCGACATACTATAGTATGACTTTTTTTTTTTTCATGAATATTTTCGACATACTATAGTACGACTTTTTTTATTTTCATGAATATTTTCGACATTTTAAACTGAGTTTTTTTTCCACAAAATGAAATCAACAGACTATACTATGCCTTTTCCAATGAAAAATTTCGACATTCTATACTATGACATTTTTTCACGAAAATTTTCGACATACTATAGTATGACTTTTTTTTTCATGAAAATTTTCGAAATTCAAAACTATGAGTTTTTTTACCTAAAATTAATCAACAGACTATACTATGCCTTTTTTCATGAAAATTTTCGAAATTCTATACTAGGACATTTTTTAACAAAAATTTTCGACATACTATAGTACGACTTTTTTACGCAAAAAATTTCGACTATGGTAAGTCGGAAAATTTCGACATACTATACCATATATACTATGACTTTTTTCCGCAAAAAAATTCGTAATACTATACCAAGACTTTTTTTTCGCAAAAAATTTCGACATAGTATAGTTTGACTTTTTTGCAAAAAATTTCGACATACTATACTATGACTTTTTTTCACAAAAAATTTCGACATACTATAGTATGACTTTTTTTCGCAAAAGAAATCGACATACTATACTATGACTTTTTTGCAAAAAAGTTCGACATACTATACTATGACTTTCATGAAATTTTTTGATATACTATACAATGATTTTTTTCGCAAAGAATATTCGAAATACTATACCAAGACTTTTTTTTCGCAAAAAATTTCGGCTTACTATACTATGACTTTTTTCCGCAAAAAAATTCGACATACTATACCAAGACTTTTTTTTTGCAAAAAATTTCGACATAGTATAGTATGACTTTTTTGCAAAAAATTTCGACATACTATACTATGACTTTTTTTCGCAAAAAATTTCGACATACTATACTAAGACTTTTTTTTGCAAAAAATTTCGACATACTATACTATGACTTTTTTTGCAAAAAATTTCGACATATTATACTATGACTTTTTTTGCAAAAAATTTCGATATACTATACTATGACTTTTTTCCGCAAAAAAATTTGACATACTATACTATGACTTTTTTTGCAAAAAATTTCGAAATACTATACTATGACTTTTTTTGTAAAAAATTTCGACATACTATACTAAGACTTTTTTTTGAAAAAAATTTCGACATACTATACTATGACTTTTTTCCGCAAAAAAATTCGACATACTATACCAAGACTTTTTTTTCGCCAAAAATTTCGGCATAGTATAGTATGACTTTTTTGCAAAAAATTTCGACATACTATACTATGACTTTTTTTCGCAAAAAATTTCGACATACTATAGTATGACTTTTTTTCGCAAAAGAATTCGACATACTATACTATGACTTTTTTCCGCAAAAAAATTTGACATACTATACCAAGACTTTTTTTTCGCAAAAAATTTCGACATACTATACTATGACTTTTTTGCAAAAAATTTCGACATACTATACTATGACTTTTTTTGCAAAAAAATTCGACATACTATAGTATGACTTTTTTTTCAAAAAATTTCGACATACTATACTATGACTTTTTTTTTTTAAAATTTCGACATACTATACTATGACTTTTTTTGCAAAAAAATTCGACATACTATAGTATGACTTTTTCCACAACTTATATTCTAGAAGAAATGTTGATGTTTTGTTTTGCTATGATTTGAACAGTTTTCATTCATTCATTTATTCACTTATGTTTTGTTTAGCTATATTTTAACAGTTGTGATTCATTCATTCACTCATAAAGTCATATTTTCTGGGAGATATTTGTGCTTGTTTGTTTAGTTACGTTTTAGACAGTTTTTATTCAACCATTCATGAATCGATCATTCATTCTTTCGTTCATGTATTTACAGGTATTCTTATTTTCTGGATAGGAGTTATTGTCATGGAGCTCGTTAATAATGTATTTCGTTGGTCTCTGTCATTTTGATTCTTGTCTGATAAAAGATATTGTGTTTTATTCTTCGCCTACCTGCGTCTCGGTCAAACACAGCCCGCTGGCCAGCTGCTTCCTCTCCGCTCCGACTACGTAGTGATTTTTGTCGAAGGCTCGTTCCAGACGGAGCAGCTGAGAGGGCGAGAACGCCGTCCGGATCCGTTTGGGTTTCCTGGAGAACGGACCGTGAAGCAGCAGGTTCTCCGGACTGCCGTCGTCCCCTAAACACAAACAGCACAGTGATTAACAAACAATAACCTGCAGCGACACCTGGTCTACAGGTCTACAGGTCTACAGGTCTACAGGTTTACAGGTCTACAGGTCTACAGGTAAACAGGTCTACAGGTATACAGGTTTACAGGTCTACAGGTCTGCAGGTCTACAGGTCTACAGGTCTGCAGGTCTGCAGGTCTACAGGTATACAGGTCTACAGGTTTACAGGTCTACAGGTATACAGGTCTACAGGTCTACAGGTTTACAGGTCTACAGGTCTACAGGTTTACAGGTCTACAGGTATACAGGTCTACAGGTATACAGGTTTACAGGTCTGCAGGTCTACAGGTCTACAGGTATACAGGTTTACAGGTCTACAGGTCTACAGGTCTACAGGTCTACAGGTCTACAGGTCTACAGGTCTACAGGTCTACAGGTCTGCAGGTCTACAGGTCTACAGGTCTGCAGGTCTGCAGGTCTACAGGTCTGCAGGTCTACAGGTCTACAGGTCTGCAGGTCTGCAGGTCTGCAGGTCTGCAGGTCTACAGGTATACAGGTCTACAGGTTTACAGGTCTACAGGTATACAGGTCTACAGGTCTGCAGGTCTACAGGTATACAGGTCTACAGGTTTACAGGTTTACAGGTATACAGGTCTGCAGGTCTACAGGTCTGCAGGTCTGCAGGTCTACAGGTCTGCAGGTCTACAGGTCTACAGGTCTGCAGGTCTGCAGGTCTACAGGTATACAGGTCTACAGGTTTACAGGTCTACAGGTATACAGGTCTACAGGTCTACCGGTCTACAGGTCTACAGGTCTACAGGTCTACAGGTCTACAGGTTTACAGGAGCAGGAAGTGGGGAAAGTAAAGAAAAATCAAAAAGATGTCGGATCTGTTGAATTGTTCTCAGACTATTTCTATTTCTCAGAGTTTTCGACTGACTTTTTTTTTATTTGACTATATTATGAGTATTTTTAATGACTGTTTATGACATACTAAACTATGACTTTTTTTATGACCGACTGTATTATTAATTTGTATGTCTTTTCATGACATACTATGAGTTTTTTACATACTATACTGACTTCTGACAGACTATAGAATAACTTTTGGGGACTTTTTTGACTTACTATGACTTCTTATGGAATAATATACTATGACTTTTCATGGCATACTATAAGTGACTTTTTTACGACTTTATACTGATTTTTTTCACATACTATACTATGACTTATTTATGACTTTTTTGACATACTATGCAATGATTTATTTTTATTTATTTATTTATTTATTTATTATGCTATACTAAAAATGTATGACTTTTTTTTTTAAATACTAAACTGACTTTTAAATTTTTTGGCATAATATGACTTTTTTTATTACTTTTCATGACATACTATACCATGACTTTTTTATGACGTTTTATGAAATACTAAACTATGACTTTTTTGGACCTTTTTGACTCGCTATGACTTTTCATGACATACTATAATTTACTTTTTTATGACTTGTTTTGACATACTATACAATGATTTATTTGTTTTCATGACATGCTATGCTAAAACTTTGACTTTTTTTTTTTTTTACATACTAAACTGACTTTTTTTTATTTTTGACAGACTATCCTATGACTTTTTATAGCTTTTCATGACATAAAAATACAATGACATTTGTTATAACATACTGAATTATTAATTTTTATGTCTTTTCATGACATACTATGACTTTTTTTACATACTATACTGACTTCTTTATGATTTTTTATAGCATACTATACTATGACTTATAACAAAGAGTAGAATAATAGCAGAAGAATAACTGAATAAGAGAAAGCATTTCTGAAAAAGTGTGTTTTTAAAAGAGATTTGAAAGACAAATTGCGGCTCCTAAGATGTCAGTGGATCAGTGATAATCGGGGTCAACACCAACCGTGCTTTAACATTTTAAAATCAATTCTAAAACGTGCAGGTAACCAACGTGGAGATGTTAAAACAGGTGTTATGTGGACTCTTCTGTAGTCTAAATATAACTAGAAATGCTCAGTAAAGGTCTCTATTGTTTATACTTTTTAATTTACTTTCAACTTTAATGTTTAGTTTTATTAATAGAGAGACGATATTTAATGATGGAGCATCTTATATTTGCAGCTCTGGGCTTTAGCTGTGAATTTTTACCCAGAAAACATGCAGCTGAAAACAATTTGATTCAGAAACATCCAGCTGAAGACGTCAAGACAAAATGTCATCAAACCGGTCCTCACAGAGATACAACAACTATTGTTATAACACGCTGTCAGACAGAAATAGATCTGAATGAAACAGTGTGTGTGTGTGTGTGTGTGTGTGTGTGTGTGTGTGTGTGTGTGTGTGTGTGTGTGTGTGTTTGCTGTGGGATTTCTGGTTAATCTGATCAAACACACGTCGCGCGACCAGATTTATATTTCTATCTGCAGTTAAACCGCAGGATGAATTCTGACTCAGCGTTTCACCACAACCACGATGATGTCATCGCTGTTTTAAAAACAAAAACCACAACAGTTCACACGGTCACGGTTTCTATTTAAAGAGAAACATCAACTCAGTCACAGAAATATGATTTATGATCTACTTTTATATTTATATCTGGCGTAATGAAAGTTTAACATGTGACAACAACAACAATCTACAGAATAAATAGATAAAAATTATAATTTTATGCCACAATAATAATAATTAGTGCATGGAAAGTGATACCAGGTATTGATTGATGTAACATCCAATCAAAAGTGCATTTAAAGATAAGAACATACAACAAAGCAGTCAGCTACCCTGTTAATGATTACAAATATCATTATTTATTCATGAGATGAGAACTTTATGGGAGTCAAACTGATTACTTTAACGCATTAACGCAAATAAGAAAGGCAGAAGAACAGCCCGAGAAATGTCCGAAAAAAAGCTGAAAAATTTCCAAAAAATGTAAAAAAAAAAAAAAGGCTGAAAAAGATCCCAAAAAAAGGCGGAAGAACAGTCCTAATAATCTTCGAAAAATGTCTAGGCAAACGTCTGAGAAAATGTCCAAAAAAAGCGGCAGAAAGGAAGAAAAGTCCGAAAAAAGGCTGAAGTTAAGTCCGAAAAATGTCTGAAAATAAAAAAAAATGAAAATATTGACAATAAGGGGGTTTCTGAGCAGTTTACACAACAGAAGTGCTCGCCATCCAATCAACGAAAAATGCAGAAATCTCCAAATGTCAAAGGTTTTTGATTCCAAATCACAGCATGTCTTTTTCTCTGGTGTTCCTCAAGGTCTTTTGTGTCTTAATGTGGTATTTTGGAGGAATTATTGATCATTTCCATCAATTCTCCAGTGGTAAAAAATGGTTAAATTTAGCACCAAATCTGTGAAACAAATGGTATCAACCCAAAAATTGCTGCAACAACCTATGAGACATAATTGAGCATGGGGATGGTCATCATATACTTCTATCATCATGTTCTAAACTCTTATACACTTTCACTATTTATTTTAAATTAAAAATCAAATTAATCTCCAGGTTCCAGCTTTCAGATGATGTACACCACTTCTATGTGACATCTACTGTTGACCTGCTATCTCCCCTAAACACCTCCTGTGCCCCCTAAAGAAGACTAAAACGGATCTATTGTGGTTCTCAGAGGGTTAAAAGTGTGTTTTTTAAATCAAAATAAACTCGATAAACAGCTTTTATTCTTCAGTTTGTCAGTAAAGTCAAAATATTTTTACTTTTATCTTTCACTTTAGTCCAAAATGTAACTTTTAATAGTTTTATAAATCGATCTATTGATGTTTGATTAAGTTATTCTGGTCCTTTATCTCCTCTGCTGTCTGCTTTCTCCATTCTTTATAGGGATTTGTTTAATGCTTTTGTAAGGCTCATTATCTTGTGTATCTAGATATTTACTTCATATAATTATTACTATTTTTTATTTATTTAATTAATTTAATTTTTCATTATTTATTTATATTTTAAATGTATAGTTCTACAAGCTTATCGCATTTGATTGTTTTTAGTTTTGTGATTAACAGTGTTTCTTTTGTTTTTCTTTCTCAGGCTGATAATCAGTTTATATCTGTCGGTTGGATGTTATTTTATTATATTCTGTCTTATTTTGTTACATTTTCTTGTATTTATTATGCACTTTTAATGTAAAATGCATTTGAATTGAAACAATTGGTCAATTATTCAACTTAATTTTAATAATCCATTAATTCTTTATGTCACTTTTCGAGCAGGAAAGTCAAATATTTGCTTCTTAAATGTGCATATTTTTAGTTTTATTGCTAAAAAACAGAATATTTTTTGGTTTTGGATAAAACAAAACATCTGGTACGTTGTGGTGAACATGTTTCACTATATTCTGCCTATTTTTAGACATTAAAGAAAATAAAACTAAACGACATTGTTTACTTGTAATGAATAAATAAAATCGTTTTGCCTTCAGATGAAACATGTTTTATTACGTTTAATCTGACATCTGGAGTCACTCAGAGATCAGTTTGACATGCAAAGCAGAGAAAAATACTGAAATATTAAAAGTACTTGTGTTGTGTAACACTGAGTGACATCCTGGCTGCAGGTCTTTGTAAAAGGGTAGTTTGTTTCTAATTTTCCTGAAGTGGTTAAAGGATTAGTTCTGTAAGCGCTGAGATCATCGCCGGTTAAAGAAACAGAAACTCATTTGTTTGTCAGACGTCGAAGTGCACGTCAGTAAATCTCATCTCAATGTCGGTAAAAACGGACGTTGTGTTTCTCTTTGTGTCTTCGCTTCATCCAACATCTGCTTCATTTTTCTGAACGTTTATTGAAATTTGCACGTAAATTTTTACAATAATATTTTACATAAAAACAAAGCCACGCATGACTTCTCCTCAACCGCTGCAGCTCGGCTGAAAGGAAGGCGCCGCCGCCGTCACGCCGCACGCAAAATAGTCGGTTGCTCGGCGGCTTCGAGGAGGCGCGGAGGACAATGATGGCGTGCAGAGAGCCGACACGTTCTCACGCCTTTTAGCCGACGTTAGCGTCTGTACAGTGATATTCATATGCAAAGTCGCAGTCGGGAGCCGTGTCTGATGGAGGTCACCGGTCGGGTCTCAGAGGAGCTCGCCGTGCAAATATGGCGGTTGATTTCTGTTGAATGTCAAATAAGCCGACGCGATGCCTTAATGTAACGACAACGGCAGGTTTACAGGGAGGTCAGAGGTCACAGACGCTCACCTGGTTTGGTTTTTTACCGGCAAGAAATCAGTGAAAGAGTCGAGGCAGCGAACGCTTCAAATAACAAATCACAGAATAAAAAACTTTATCCATCAAACTGAAAAAGACAAACTGCTCGAGGAGAAATAATCGTCTGCAGGGAAAACAAAAAAACTAAACTAAACTGCTGCATCTTTCACGATTCATACGTTAATTCTTCTTCTATCAATGTTTGTTCCAACGACCAACCAGGCACTCGTATTCTCTTTCTGATTCCTTTAACTCAACCAAACACTGATATACAAACATCAACATGGACTTAAACACGCATATAAAACATGCAGACTGTATGCATCCACTGAACACTGTCATACTGGGTGTTTTTGCACACTGGATGTAATTTAATGTCATATAAAAAAAAAATAGAATTGACCCTTGTGTTGAGTTGCAGTTCAGACCTGTAATTTACCCATGATGCAATAGTGCAATGGTACAATGCAACAGTCAGTCAGTCAGAGTCAGAACATGTGCAAAACACAAAGACACTGTACATTGTACAATGTAGAGATTTCTCAAGTATTTAATCCGCTTATCAACATGGGAGTGGACAAATATGCTGCTTTATGCAAATGTATGTATATATTTATTATTGTTAATCAATGAACAACACAAATCAATAACAGATATTGTCTAGAAACCCTCACAGGTTCTGCATTTAGCATAAAACAATATGCTCAGATCATAACATGTCAAACTGCAGCCCAACAGGCAACAACAGCTGTCAGTGTGTCAGTGTGCTGACTTCACTATGACTTGCCCCAAACTGCATGTGATTATCATAAAGTGGGCATGTCTGTAAAGGGGAGACTCGTGGGTACCCATAGAACCCATTTACATTCACTGATCTGGAGGTCAGAGGTCAAGGGACCCCTTTGAAAATGGACATGACAGTTTTTCCTCGCCAGAATTTAGTGTAAGTTTGGAGCGTTATTTAACTTCCTTCATGACCAGCTAGTCTGACCTGGTTTATACCGATGGATTCATCAGGTTTTATAGTTTCATATGATACCAGTATCTTCACTCTAGCTTTGAGCCGCTACAACCTCTGAAAGACAGAATAGCGTCCGAGTGTTAACGGAGGAACCTAAAATTCTGGTATATAGATCATTCTGAGGATTCGTGGAAACCAAATTCGGCCTGTCAAACATCTCCTGACCTACAGAGAAACTCTACTGAACGCTGTCATTAAAACGTTGTCTGACTGAGTAACGTCGTGTTTCAGACGTCTCTAATGAGCTTTAGTTTGAAGGTTTTAACCCTTTTAACAGCAGCTGTGGACAAACTGAAAGCAGGTAATGACAACATGCTGCAGCCTAATGACAGAAAACACTCTTCACAACAACAACAAGAGGTTTCTGTCTGTGAACACGCTAAAAACAACTTTAGGAAACTGCTGCAAAGGTCAATCAAAATAAATGTTTTGTATTCTGGATGTTCGTACAGGACACAGAGAGCTCTTATTCAAATTATTCTGCACACTCGTCCTCTCATTTACATGAAACCTTTTCCTCAGTATCATAATATCTATTTAAATTTTCTGCTTCTTCTGCCACTTCACTGAAGCTCAAATGTTTAAATGACTGAAACATGATCAACTGTAAACATATTCCACATGTCTTGTGCATCGTTTTTTTTTTTTTTTAAAGTTGCTGCAAATGAGGTGAAAACATTGAAATCAGATAGTGTACTAAGAATATTTAACAAAATCTACATTCGTAGCTCATGAAAAGAAGCCAAAACGTGATTCAATACCTTGTTTTTAAAGATCTGAATTTAAAAACAGAAAGACGGCAGAGACGTGGACATACTTCCTGTCAGATCCTTCACTGACAAACTGCTTCAGCTGCCGTGATGACAGAAGAAGAAGAAGAAGAAGAAGAAGAAGAAGAATGTAAACAGACGCAGGCGATGAACTATGACCTGTCAATCAAACAGGTTGATTTGGTGGGTTTTCTTTGTCTGTTTTCAGAGCGGAGCGGCTAATGCTGCTAATGCTAACGACCCACTTCTTCTTCTTCTACTGTTTGTTACAAACACATCAGAAACATTAAAAGCATCACTTCCTGTGCAACAGGATGGAAGAACGACACAGAGAGGAGCTCCAACATGGACGCCCGATACCTCACAGTGCAGGGACGTGAGAGGAGGAAGAGGAGGAGGAGGAGGAGGAGGAGGAGGAGGAGGAGGATGAAGGTGAAGAATATATAAGGGAGAAAAAGAGGATTTGGTTTCTGAGACAGATTGAGGAAGAGAGGAGAGGAGGATGAGGAGTGAGATGCAGAAAATGAAGAGGAAGGACAGGAGTAAAGAGAGGAAGAGGAGGAAAGAAGTTGGAGGAAGCGTAAAGAGAGGAAGAGGAGGAGGAGGAAGATGTGGACGAGGAGGTAGCAAAACAAATTATAGTCGAAAATAAAATCCTGAGAACATTTTCATTGTCAGAGAGGAGGAAGAGGAGGAGGAGGAGGAAGAGGAGGAGGAGGGTTGGGGCAGATGGCACATCAGGCTCCCCTGGCACTGACAACAAGCCCAGACCTGTGTGTGTGTGTGTGTGTGTGTGTGTGTGTGTGTGTGTGTGTGTGTGTGTGTGTGTGTGTGTGTGTGTGTGTGTGTGTGTGTGTGTGTGTGTGTGTGTGTGTGTGTGTGTGTGTGTGTGTGTGTGTGTGTGTGTGTGTGTGTGTGTGTGTGTGTGTGTGTGTGTGTGTGTGTGTGTGTGTGTGTGTGTGTGTGTGTGTGTGTGTGTGTGTGTGCGTGCGTGTGTGTCCTCAGCACGCTTAACGAATCAGAGCGTAGACGTTAACAGGAAGACGAAAAAAAGCAGCAATTAAGACGAGCGACCTGCTCAGCTAACCGTCTCCGTCTCCTTGTTGTTTACACGTCTGATTAGCAGACAAGCTAACGATGCTAACAGTGTTGCCAGATTTGATTAAACTGCAGCCCAACAAAACATGCAAATATGCAAAAAAAGAACAATAAAGGTGAGTTCAGTGATGTCAGTCAATTATTTACATACAAAGTCAGTAGGAAGGCATGAGGTGGTCGAACACATGAGCCAGAGCAGCACCGGCAACAGTAGCTCAAAGACTAACCCAGTAGCACAAAGACTAACCCAGTAGCTCAAAGACTAACCCAGTAGCTCAAAGACTAACCCAGTAGCACAAAGACTAACCCAGTAGCTCAAAGACTAACCCAGTAGCACAAAGACTAACCCAGTAGCTCAAAGACTAACCCAGTAGCACAAAGACTAACCCAGTAGCTCAAAGACTAACCCAGTAGCTCAAAGACTAACCCAGTAGCTCAAAGACTAACCCAGTAGCTCAAAGACTAACCCAGTAGCTCAAAGACTAACCCAGTAGCACAAAGACTAACCCAGTAGCACAAAGACTAACCCAGTAGCTCAAAGACTAACCCAGTAGCACAAAGACTAACCCAGTAGCTCAAAGACTAACCCAGTAGCACAAAGACTAACCCAGTAGCTCAAAGACTAACCCAGTAGCACAAAGACTAACCCAGTAGCTCAAAGACTAACCCAGTAGCACAAAGACTAACCCAGTAGCTCAAAGACTAATCCAGTAGCACAAAGACTAACCCAGTAGCACAAAGACTAACCCAGTAGCACAAAGACTAACCCAGTAGCACAAAGACTAACCCAGTAGCTCAAAGACTAACCCAGTAGCACAAAGACTAACCCAGTAGCACAAAGACTAACCCAGTAGCACAAAGACTAACCCAGTAGCACAAAGACTAACCCAGTAGCACAAAGACTAACCCTGTAGCTCAAAGACTAACCCAGTAGTACAAAGACTAACCCAGTAGCACAAAGACTAACCAGTAGTACAAAGGACTAACCCAGTAGCACAAAGACTAACCCAGTAGTCAAAGACTAACCCAGTAGCTCAAAGACTAACCAGTAGCACAAAGACTAACCCAGTAGCACAAAGACTAACCCAGTAGCTCAAAGACTAACCCAGTAGCACAAAGACTAACCCAGTAGCTCAAAGACTAACCCAGTAGCACAAAGACTAACCCAGTAGCACAAAGACTAACCCAGTAGCTCAAAGACTAATCCAGTAGCACAAAGACTAACCCAGTAGCTCAAAGACTAACCCAGTAGCTCAAAGACTAATCCAGTAGTACAAAGACTAATCCAGTAGCTCAAAGACTAACCCAGTAGCTCAAAGACTAATCCAGTAGTACAAAGACTAATCCAGTAGCTCAAAGACTAACCCAGTAGCTCAAAGACTAATCCAGTAGTACAAAGACTAATCCAGTAGCTCAAAGACTAATCCAGTAGCTCAAAGACTAACCCAGTAGAGCAAATACTAACCCAGTAGTACAAAGACTAACCCAGTAGCTCAAAGACTAATCCAGTAGTACAAAGACTAATCCAGTAGCTCAAAGACTAATCCAGTAGCTCAAAGACTAACCCAGTAGAGCAAAGACTAATCCAGTAGTACAAAGACTAACCCAGTAGCTCAAAGACTAATCCAGTAGTACAAAGACTAACCCAGTAGCTCAAAGACTAATCCAGTAGTACAAAGACTAACCCAGTAGCTCAAAGACTAATCCAGTAGTACAAAGACTAATCCAGTAGCTCAAAGACTAATCCAGTAGCTCAAAGACTAACCCAGTAGAGCAAAGACTAACCCAGTAGAGCAAAGACTACGCAGTAGCACAAAGACTAACCCAGTAGCACAAAGACTAACCCAGTAGCTCAAAGACTAACCCAGTAACGCAAAGACTAACCCAGTAGCGCAAAGACTAACCCAGTAACACAAAGACTAACCCAGTAGCTCAAAGACTAATCCAGTAGTACAAAGACTAATCCAGTAGCTCAAAGACTAACCCAGTAGAGCAAAGACTAACCCAGTAGAGCAAAGACTACGCAGTAGCACAAAGACTAACCCAGTAGCACAAAGACTAACCCAGTAGCTCAAAGACTAACCCAGTAGCACAAAGACTAACCCAGTAGCGCTAAGACTAACCCAGTAGCAGAAAGACTAACCCAGTAACACAAAGTCTAACCCTGTAGCAGAAAGACTAACCCAGTAGCACAAAGACTAACCCAGTAGCACAAAGACTAACCCAGTAGCACAAAGACTAACCCAGTAGCGCTAAGACTAACCCAGTAGCAGAAAGACTAACCCAGTAGCACAAAGACTAACCCAGTAGAACAAAGACTAACCCAGTAACACAAAGACTAACCCAGTAGCTCAAAGACTAACCCAGTAGCACAAAGACTAACCCAGTAGCTCAAAGGCTAACCCAGTAGCACAAAGAGCTAACCCAGTAGCACAAAGACTAACCCAGTAGCACAAAGACTAACCCAGTAACACAAAGTCTAACCCAGTAGAACCAAAATACTGCCCACAAAATACCTCATCATGGTTACTAACAGAAAAAGGGGGCTATATGTTTAAGTCTATTTAAGAAGGGACTTTAATTAATGAGAGCATTAGATTTAGCCATACAGTCCCTGGCAGGCTGATGGCATTAAAAGAGCACACAAGCACAGATAAATGCACATTAGACAATTAGCAAAACTATGAATATTAAAATTAGGAGTAATATTAACATGAGAGAACAATCAGTCAGATTTGTGTCTTCAGTCAGTTTGTTTTTAGAGACGATCCGACCTCTGAGAACAGAAGCCTTTATCTGACATGTCAAGTGTGTGCATGTTAATGTCTGTGAGTGTGTGTGTTAATGTGTGTGTTACTTGGTGTGTGTGTTAATGTGTGTGTTCAAACAGTGAGGATCTGACAGATATCTGCAGGTCGCCCGCTGAGACGACGTGCAGCTTTTAGCTTCTCAAACTTCACTAACAGACTTCCTGCTGGGACCCTCTAACAGAAGCCCCGCGGCCCCGTTTGGGTCCTCAGCCACAGGTTGACAAACCGCATGTTCTGATTACTCAACCAGGGTGCAAAGTTGTTGTAGCTGTTGACAGAGCAGGTATTATTAATACTGTAATAACATTATAACTGTTTATAAAGCAGCTGGTTCTAACAGGATACAGGATACTATCATTATTAATATTATATATTTATTATGAATAATATTAATATATTATATTAGCATTAATATACTTTCTTAGCTCGTGAAATATAGTAATAATAATTTATAACATATTAATATTAAATTATTGTTGATGTATATAATTATAATAATAATATATGAATATAGTATAATAATATAATATATTAATATATTATAGTAATATGAATATGTACTTCTTAGCTTGTGAAATAAATTAATAATAATATATTAATATTACTTTATTGTTAATGTATTAAATGATAATAATATATTATTATATTAATATTAATATATTTCACGAGCTAATAAAACTGTCTGTTTTCAGCATTGTGACTAGATGTTTTAGCTCATTTTAAATAGTTTATTTAGATTGAAAATTAGCAGAATTTAGTCTGAAAACTTCTAAAATCACCAAAATCTGGAGATATAAGTGGTTTTCATTGGAGAGCATCCATGAGTATGGTAATACTAATAATATTTTTATTAGTATTATTTTGTTGTTAAAATTTTATATTCTATTTATAGGCAAAAAGATAAAAAGGAAATGTTGATTTGTGTCAAATATTCATAAAAAACTAAAACATTCAAAGAGAAACATTCATGAAATAAAAACTGACTCATTCAGAGGATTTTCAGAGTTTGTTGAAATGTCAATAAAGAATTTACAAATTAGTTTTTTAAAGCTAAAGTCTTGACATCATTCTCTTTATTACAGAGCTTTATGATATTAGTGATCTTTAAAAAACTTTGATGAATATCTTTTACTGTTTTCTGACATTTTATAGACAAAATGATTAATTGATTAATTGAGAAAATAATCTTCAGATTAATCAATAGTGAAAATAATCGTTAGTTGATGGCTTTGATTGTGATAACAACACACAACGAGGGGTTAAAACCAACAGCAGGACTATTGATTGACAGCCAGATGCACCAATAAGTTCATGTGTTGTTACTTCAGCTGTCTGTTGTGTCAATAAAGCTTGTTTGAATTGTATATTTGCATATTTAAACTGATTAACATTTAGTTGTTTTGTTCAAACGGACAGATTTAATAAATCCTGATGTGACTGAAGCTGCTGTGAAAGTTCCGATTCAAACGTTTAAAGTTGTTTCTCCTTAATATAATAGGAATGTTGAATGGTGGGTTTCAGTAAAGACATTCTGATGGACTGTGAGGTCGACAGTCAGAAGTCTAAAGAGATAAAAGTCATTAAAAAGACAAGTCAATATAAAAAAGACAAATATGATATGAACTGTACTTTTGATAAAACTTAAAACATGTTTTAGATTCATCACTGAGCACCACACACACACACACACACACACACTGCATCATTCATGCTGCAGACTAAGTAAAATATGGCATAAATTGAGGTCACCTTCAGCCTCAGAGGTCAAAGGTCATGAACGATCACAGACAGAAGATTTCACCTCTGACAAAAAGTAAACTCACGCTGTTCAACTCTGTTTTAAATTCTAGTGGAGATCCCAAAATGTGTCGGGATGAATTTTGGGGGAAAATGTGTCTTAAAAGTTGCAGCAGACTTGAAAACATGGAGTCTGTGGTTTATATTATATTATATTATATTTCACATCAGAGCTTTAATGAAGAGCTGCAACAATATGATGCACAATAAATAAGAATAATCTTTCTATCAACGTCTTTTTTAAGAAGGTAAACTGGAAGTTGAAGGGTTAAAACAAAAGAGGAAATCATGTCTGAGGTGAAGAGAAACTAAAGACTTTCTTCTTCTTCTGTTTAAAATAATAATCTGATTAAACTGCGTTCAGCTGATTTTAAATCAGTAATGAAGCCTCATATTTAAATTCTGTTTGGTTTTCATGTGAATTTATTTGAATGTGAAATAATTTTGATTTAAAGAGCAGAGAACACAATTATTTACATTTTAATATATTTCTTTAATCAATTTGCAATAATGTATTAGTTTGTATTTGTTTTTATACATTTATTTTATTTATTTTGGGCATATAGCCTTTAAACATCTGTACCTTTTCGTGTCATTATTATTCATTTGTTTTATGCATTTATTTTTAATTTTGTGCAAACAGCCAAAAAACATCTATATTTTTCATCTATTATTTGTTTTTATGTATTTATTTTATTTATTTTGTGTATATAGCATAAACATCTATATTTTTCATTTATTTTTTTTGTTTTTATACATTTATTTTATTTATTTTGTGCATATAACCTACAAACATCTATACTTTTTTTTCATTTTATCATTAATTTTTTGTATTTGTTTTTAAAATCACTTTCCATTATTGTTATTCATTGTAATGATATCATATCGGACTCTAGTTATTATTTTTTTAAATATATTTTGTTACACATAAGGATATAATTTAACCTCCCACATGTTGAGAAACTCTCGATCAATTGTTTATGATTTGTTTACGATCAATTCTCTTTGTCAGAATTTTAATTTTCTAATCTGTAAAAAAACCGAAAAGATGTTTTTCTCCCTGAAACATTTGAGCTGAATGATTTTATTTACGTCTTCTTATTAATTTACCTGCAGCGGGTCCGACATTAAGACTGTTGATCCTTCAGGCCGCTGATTCACTTTCACATGTTTCATCAAATGATAATAAAATAAAATTTTAATTATAAATCAAACTACAGATTAAAAATAATTATAATGAATCATCACGGTCGAGTCGAGGCTGGAAAATAAATAATAATAAATAAATAAAAAGAAAACTGTCAATTAATAATCAACTTTTTTTCCCGTGACGTCATCAGGTAGATTTCTCACAGTTTAATCACAACTTTATATGAAAGTCCTTTAAAAGGACGAATTAAAATATCGCATATGAAGTTTGTTTCCTCCTATAATTAAATAAAAAGGCCCTGAAGTTAAAGTCCCAGCTGGTCTCTATATGACTCAACTCTCTCTCTGGGGTTTTAATAATGATATAAACAATAATATCAAGTTAAAACATCTCTGATAATAAAGATTATTAGGTTGTAAATTTAATATTTTTATTCTAAGTCTGCAGTGTTTCTTAAAACAGTTTTCAGGATGATTCACGCTGCAAGTTGACTTTTTATTAAAATACGACCCGACGACTGAGCGCGTTTAAAATGTAATTATCTACTTTCACAGCAGCTTAATATAAAGTCTAAAGTCTAAAGGACACATCCATTAAATTCACATTCAAATAAATAAAACAAACTCTTTAAAGGAGCTCAGTGTGAAGAGCAGAAAGCAGCTTTTAGTTTCACGTTTGTTTAAAGTTCTGGTGGTTTTAAAGTGATTGCAACTTGTTGTAATAGGAGAGCTGAATGGAGTCTGGAAGGTTCAGTTAAAACATTTTAGGTCGAGAGATTCAAGTCATTAATAAGATAAAAGTCATTATAAAAAAAGAAAAATCAGAAATAGGAACTGTTGAACTTGTGAAAGGCCTTAAAATATGTTTTGCATTCATGACGGAGCACCACATGCACGCTGCATTATTATCAGTATAATTATAGGAAAGAATTACTGCAGGAATATTAGTATTTTAGGTTACAGGTCGCTCGTGCTGCAGCCAAATTAAAACACGAGCGTGCATTTGCAAAAATAAGAGTTTTGAATAAAACCCGAGAAGAGCTGAGAGTTTCCTGCAGGATTGAAAATAATAATAATTTAAATCCTTATATAAGATTTAAGATGATTTATTGTTTAAAATGACTGGTGCTCGGTGGGTGGATGTGAGGGGGGGGGTAGTAATTATTTCCTCAGTGAGTCATCAGGATGAACTGAGAGAAATATTTATACAGAAAACATGAATAAAACAGCAACTAAATGTTCAAAATATAATAGAAATAGAAATTTTGTTAGATGTATAACAGCAGATAAAAAGTATGAATTTAAAAAAAAATCCCTAAACTGATTTATTTATTTTATATTTTAACCCCCCAGAAATAAAATTAATCTTCTTTTACACACTGAATCTGTGTGACGGCAAATTCTCCAATAACAGACCAATAATATCATCGATTATCAATAATTTTTCACTCTGCAAATCACTAAAACTGCCACTCAAATACTGCAAATACTACTATTAAATACGTCCTACTAATAATACTACCACCACTGTAGCTAAAACTGCCACTCAAACACTGCAAATACTACAATTAAATACATTCCAGTACTAATACTACCACCACTATAGGCTACTACTAACATTATTATTACATATAATTATCACTATTTATCATTTAGTTAGAGTGCTCTGTAAGTTAAATTAAATAAAATACGAAAAAGAATACTTAACAATAAGAATAGCAGAAAAAAAAGGTAAAATAATAAAATTATGATAATAAATACAATTTATTTTTTAATTTTAATTAACAATTAACTGCAAAAGAATAGCAACATTATAAAGGGAAATAATGGAATAATAAAAAATAAAATAATAAAAATTAAGATAGAGAAGAATCAGATATATTTCTGCTATTTCCTGTCTGGTAGCATATTATTGCAACACTCACTCAAAGACGCTGATTAAATAAAAAAAAGAATAAATATTAATATAAAAAGGAAAAAGATTAATATTTGATAGAAAATGCACCAAAAAAAAGTGACTCAAAGCTGCTTAAATCCGCAAAAAACACCAAATGAAAATGCGACTGCACAAAGAGAGATAAATCAGTGTATGAATAAAGAGTATAGAGTGCAGGTGCTCCCGGCTCACCTGTGAAGCGGTGTCCCAGGTACCGGCTCCGGAGCACCCACGGGTAGAAGCTGAGCGCCTCCCGGTGCTGCGGGCTGAAGAAGCTCTGCGGCGGGATCTGCAGCGGGTGCAGCGGCAGTCCTCCGGGGCTGTGCGTGTGAGTGTGCGTCCCGGGCTCCTGGAGCAACATGTCCGGCCCGGTGGAGTACAAAGTCCTCCCGCTGCTCCCCTGGAAGCAGGAGCCGAACACCCCGGCGGCTGCAGCCGCTGCAGGGTGCAGGGACTCCGGGAACCGGGACTCCGGGAACCGGAGCGCAGTGGGCCGGATGGGCTCATCCCCGGAGCCGGGGTGGCTGCTCGGCTGCTTCCCGACCAGAGACTCTATGGTGAAGCACTTCTTGTTATTGCTGTGGTGGAACATGTTAAACACCTGGAGCTGCCTGGAGGAAGGTGATGAAGATGTCCAGGTAGTCCTCGGACTGGGGGGGCTCAGATTCCCACTTTCCCCCAGAGACTCATAACTCTCCCCAGTAGAAATCCTGCTGATTGTTCCACCTGGTGAACTTTCCTCACACCTCCACCTGTGTGTCCGGGGCGGCGTCTCTGGCCGCGTGCAGGTGATAAAAGCCGGGTAAAGTCCTCCAAAGTGTCCGGTCACAGAAGCACCGGGGATCCTCCCGAGCTGTACCCGGGTTCAGAGCGCTGCGCGGCGGGTCTGTGGTCTCCAGTTAGTCGGTGTCTCCTCACCGCAGCATGCTGCAGTCTGAAGCCGAGAGGGACTGTCAGGCAGCCGGGCACGAGGACGGAGATACCTGCCCTGCCCTCCCTGCAGAGGTGCGCTGCGCATGCGCACAGGACACCGCTCAGAGAGGCCATTTTGTTGAAGAGGAGGAGGAGGAAGAGGAGGGTGGGAACCTTAGTGAGGATGATTGACAGTGATGAAGAACATGATGATGAGGTCATGACAAAGATGATGTCACTGATAGTAGTCTGCATCATAATCATAAAGGTCATAATCAATCATCAATAATCATCTGAAATATCCTGTGATATTATTATAATATTAATATAGTGAGATTTATGTCCTGTAATATTATTATAATATTAATATAGTGAGTTATAGTGACATTTATGTCCTGTAATATTATCATAATATTAATATAGTGAGTTATAGTGAGATTTATGTCCTGTAATATTCCTGTTAATATAACAGTGTTCAAAATACCAATTAATTAATAAACAATGTATTTTTTATTTAATTTTTTCATACTTCCACCGTCTAGAAATGAGGCTAAATTAAAAAAAAATATTTAAATAAAAATAACTATAATGATAATAATAATAACAATTATTATTATTATAGTTATTATTATTATATCATGTCTTTATTATATTTTTCCATTTTTTATTTTAAATGAATTTAAATTTAAAATAAAAAGCCCCTAACATGTAACAGAATATACCAAATAATAAAGAAACAATTTATTCGTTTTAATTTTTTATTGTCCTGTGTTTTTCATTCTTCCACCATCTAGAAATGAGGCTAAATAAGAAAAAATATTATTATTATTATTATTATTATTATTATTATTATTGTAGTTGTTGTTGTTGTTGTTGCTGTTGTTGATTTTCCATTTTGTTATTAAAAAAAAACTAAAATAACTAAAATAAATGCCTCAAACCAATTAATTAATGAACAATTTATTATTTATTATTTATTCATTTATTTTGTATTTTCTTGTACCTTGAAGTACCTTCAATTTGTACTTAAGTTCAATACTTGAGTAAATGTATTTAGTTAGATTCCACTACTGCACTTCTGTCACTTTATATGTAAAAAAGTATTTTATTTTTACGTCATTTGCTGGTTAAAATCTATTTATATGAATCAAACACACATTTAAAACAGTATTTACACTGGCTGTGATTAATTAAAGGGTTATAAGTTTAAATTAGAGCTTCAACCAACAATTACATTCATTATTAATTTATTTTTCTTTTAAATGACTCGATAAATCGTGTCTTCTAAAATATCAGAAAGTGAAAAATGTCTTTCAAATGTTTAGTTTTGTCAAAAATTAAAAGAGATTCAGTTTACAGAGAAAAGTCCTCGTAAATGTAAATTATTTTTCCTTTTATTTCTTCCTTTAGTGCCACTTTTATAGACTTTGTTCTATTTTATTATTTTACTCTATTCTAATTTAAATATTTGAATACTTGTTTTTACAACTGCATTTAATGGTGCCATCCTGTGTTTTATAACGACAATAAAACCTTGAATCTTTAATACTTGAACAGTTAATTAATTATCAAAATTGTTGGTTAATTGTTTCAAAACTGGTTCTATTAAATATAATAATATGTTTGTTTATATAAATGTCTCTGTGCCTGTAAAATACTTTGTGTTTTATATATGTGTGCGTGTGTGTGTGTGTGTGTGTGTGTGTGTGTGTGTGTGTGTGTGTGTGTGTGTGTGTGTGTGTGTGTGTGTGTGTGTGTGTGTGTGTGTGTCGGCTGAGCCACAGGTCAATTGACACAGAACAAGACAATTGACCCCGGGGGTCAAAGGTCAGAGGAAACCTCCCTCTTCTATCAGAGTTAATCACAGTGAGAAGTTTCAGCTCTTGTTACCTGACAGACAATAAATACACCAGACACCTGACAATATTACTATAATTATACATTCAAAAGGTACTTCACTAGAGTATTTCTATTTCCTGCTACTTTCTACTTCTACTCCAGTACATCTCAGAGGGAAACATATTACTTTTTACTGCACTACATTTATCTGATAACTTTAGTTACTTTACAGATTCAGATTATTAAAACAAAATATATCAACTAATAAATGATGATGTATTATTATAGATTAAACTACCAGCAGTATGTAATAATAAATAATGACGATACGGTACGATACTATACGATACGGTTACTATACGGTACGATACGGTACAGTACGATACGATACGATACGATACGATGCGGTACGATACGGTACGGTACGGTACGATACGATACGATACGATACGGTACGATACGATACGATACGATAGCTAAGATACGGTACGATACGATACGATACGATACGATACGATACGATACGATACGGTACGATAGATAAGATACGGTACGATACGATACGATACGATACGATACGGTACGGTACGATACGATACGATACGATACGATACGATACGATACGATACGATAGCTAAGATACGGTACGATACAATACAATACGATACGATATGATAGCTAAGATACGGTACGATACGATACGATACGATACGATACGATACGATACGATACGATAGCTAAGATACGGTACGATACGTTAAGATACGATACGGTACGATACGATACGATACGATACGATACAGTACGATACGATACGATACGATACAGTACGATACGATACGATACGCTATACATATATATATATATCTATTATTCCGGAGTGTGTCACGTGTTGCTGGGCATTCGTAGGAACACTCAGGAAAAATACGTAACTTCCGTACTTAAATTACGGCACTTCCGGTGTTATTTAAACCCAAACTGCGATTTATTCCTAAACCTAACTAAGTAGTTTTAATTTGAAAAGACTGGAAGACTGATTTAACTTCGTGACTATTTCACGAACTGGCGTCCGACTGTTTTGTGTGTTTTCGTATCTCGCTGCTCGGCCGATCAGACACCATTTGGACGTCGGATTCGACCCACGCATCCCGGACCCGGTCCTTCCTGTGCAGCTTTTGGACCTGGAGGACAAATGCCAGCCCATTCAGGAGCCTCTAATTGTGGCCCGGGAAGCTCCACAAAGCCCCCCCGCCTGCAGCTTCAATGGGCTGCCCTGCGGAGGCCCGTGTGAACCGCAGCGGCCCTTCTTCCTCCCCATCCTGCCCCAGTATGGCGGCCCCCGCCCCCTCCTCATGTTAATTAATAGGCCTTACTGGCAGATCTGGATCCCGCTCGGCTTTGATTGAAGCATCACCATTAGCATCTATTAATTTAGCCTGTGGCGTTTTATCACCAGCTCTGAAAGAGGGAATTAAGTGGTGTGAGTTATTGTGAGGGCTCGGGGTGTGAGGCTGAGTTAAAATGTGATTATTGTCCCGCAGCCTGGAGCCAGCTAACTGCTGCTAAGCCCTCTTGAAAGTGAAGGGGCGACTCCTCTCATTAGAGCCCAACAAGGGAAAGATATTAACAGGAAATAGCTGCAAATTTCTTTTTCCCCCACTTCTAATCTCCTCTCTTTATGTTCCCGGTGAAAAGGGCACTTAAAAATGTAGAAAGTGGAGCGCGAGCGAGGACGTGGCTAAACAGCCACAGTGATGATACAGTAGTCCAGCCGATGGACGTCACCCTCTTTGGGTTTGATAAAAGATTTAGATTTAATTGGGGCGAAGAGGAGCAGCTGCAGGAGGGTCAAACATGGCTGCAGTTTGGCGCTGCTTCTTCTTCATGTTCACGATGTCGTTTTAGGTTTCTGCTCAACTTAAATGCGATTAATCGCAAATTAATCTCACACTAGAGATTAGTCAAGGATTTAATACTCTTATCAACATGGGAGTGGACAACTATGCTGCTTTATGTAAATGTATGTATATATTTATTACTGGAAATCAATCACATATCTGGAGGTCAGAGGTCAAGGGACCCCTTTGAAAATGGACATGACAGTTTTTCCTCACCAAAATTTAGTGTAAGTTTGGAGCTCTAGTTTTAAAACTGAGCACCGCTACAACCTTCAAAATATCGATTGGGTTAAAGAAATTATTGGCATTAAAACGAATTTGCGTAAACGCATTATTATCACGTTTACTTTTGGACTTTTCTTCTGCCTTACTTCGGCCTTTTTTCAGACATTTTTTGGACATTTATCCAACATTTTTCGGCCTTTTTTTCAGACATATGTCAGACTTTTCTTCTGCCTTTCTTCATACTTTTTTCGGACACTTTTTGGACATTTGTCAGACATTTTTCAGACATATTTCGACCAATTTTTGGAATTTTTTTTTGACATTTTTCAACCTTTTTTCTGACATTTTTCGGACATATGTTGGACTTTTCTTCTGATTACTTCGGCCTTTTTTTAGACATATTTTGGACATTTTAACGGGACTTTTCTTGGCCTTTCTTTTGGACATTTTTCAGACATTTCTTTGAAAATGTTCAGACAAATTTGCGTTAACTTTGACAGCCCTAACAATAAAATAATATAGATTATTCTGCATAATGAGTACTTTTACTTGGTACTTTAAGTATATGTTGATGCTGATACTTTTGCACTTTTACTTAAGAGTTTGAATGCAGGAGTTTTACTTGTAACAGAGTATTTCTACACTGTGGTATTAGTACTTTTTATCCTCACAGAGCTGCTAGCATGACTAAAGACAGTACCAAGACTCTTGGTATGGAGGCCCGGGAGGCTCAACCCCCTCAGACTCTTGGTATGGAGGCCCGGGAGGCTCAAACCCTCAGACTCTTGATATGGAGGCCCGGGATGCTCAACACCCTCAGAGTCTTGATATGGAGGCCCGGGAGGCTCAACATCCTCAGACTCTTGATATGGAGGCCCGGGATGCTCAACACCCTCAGAGTCTTGATATGGAGGCCCGGGAGGCTCAACATCCTCAGACTCTTGATATGGAGGCCCGGGAGGCTCGCCACGCTGACCTGCAGTTAAAGACGGCGCTCTATAAGTGTGAGCGTGCAGCGCTGAGCGGATGTGAAGGGATCAGTGTGTCAGTGGCTGTTTGACAAGCTGAGACAATAACCTGAAAGCTGCAGGTCATCTCCTGCTGAGTGTGTGTGAGTGAGTGTTAGTCGTGGGTCAGAGCCTCGGCTGTCATGTCACGGCGTTCCCATGACACTTCACCACTTCACCGCCACCTGGACTCACCTGGAGCAGCGAGGAAGACTGGGAACGCAGAGGGAGGACGCATGAACGAACAGCAGATAAAGACGTGTCAATCAGTGGAGGAGTCTCGTGTTAGATCTGTGGGGAGAGAGAAAACAAAAGAATGATTTATATAGAAACATCTTAAACTTTATTACATTAGTCATATATATACATGCATGAAATTTAACCATCCGAAGTATTAGGAGCAGTGAAGCTGCTGTAAACCCAGTTCAGTGTCTCGCTCAAGGACACTACGACATGCAGACAGTAGGAACCGGGGATCGAACCGCCGACCCTGTGGTTAAAGGACGACCCGCTCTACCCCCTGAACTACTGCCGCCCCTACACGTTTCTATATAAATCAAAATAAAACTACTTAGTTATGTTTAGGAAACGATCGCAGTTTGGGTTGCATTCAAACTCTTAAGTAAAAGTACTAACATTAAAATACACTTAAAGTACCAAAAGTAAAAGTACTCATCATGCAGAATAATCTATATTATATTATAGTATTCTAATTATTGATGCATTAATGTGTTCATCACTTTAATGTTGCAGCTGTAAAGGTGGAGCTACTTTTAATCCCTGGGTCCAAATCCACTGCATCATAAATTTACAACTTTATAATCTCGCAAATTTGTGAGTTTTTTCTCGTAAATTCACAACTTTAATCTCAGAAAGAGTTTTTTTCTCTGAATATTACAGAAAAAGTATACAGAAAAGTATATTTGGCTAAGTACTATGAGTTCACTTAAAGAAAACTTACAAGTATACTTGCAGTAAAATCTATTAAACTAGTAGTTTACTGAGTGTATACTTTAAAATGTACTTTCATAAACTAAAAAAATGGGCTACAAGTATATAACTAGTAAACTAACAGTATACCTATAAGTTCACGTCATAGTATAGTTGCAGTACAAAATACAACTTGGATGTAACGTCTTACATTTAAAGTATATTTAAGGTATACATTTAGAAATTAAAAAGTGGGCCAATTTAGTCCCAAGAAGTATTGAAGTAGTACACTTACAAGTATATTACTAGTGCATTGATATTAGTATACTTATTACATAAAGTTGGGAATATACTTGAACTATGCTTAAGTTTACTTTGTAAAATAAACTTGAAGTATACTTCTTTCTAAGGGTACACAGATGGACTGTGTGGAAAGTACATTTAATGTTTGTCCAACCATGTAAAACATAAAAAATAAAGTACTCTAAACTGATAAGCTTCAGCGCCTCCTGCAGACAGATTACAGATGATTATTTGTTCTGATCTCATGATGTTGATCCCAGTTTGTTCCCGTGTGTTAATGTAATCATGAGAATCTGTCAGCAGGCTGTCAGAGCTGCAGACATCCCAGCATCCTTCACTCACTAATTACACAAAATAAAAAGTTCACTGTGTGGAGTTGAACCGGGACTTTACAGAAGCGCTGTGACAGTGGATGGTAGAAACGTGTCCAGCAGGTTGTCCTGTAATATAAAGTTCACAGGTTCAATCCCAGCAGCAACATGTGCAGACTGTCCTCTGCTGCTCTCTAGAGGTCAAACAGCTGCATTACACAAACTGAGCAGGCTTTTACTCTCAGCTTTCTCCATGAAGGGCTGTCCGCTCTGAAATCTAATTAATTCCAGACATAAAATCTTTTACAAAAAAGTAAAATAATATATTTCCATATTTGTAGTGTACTATAGTGGTTTTCTGATAGTGAAAGCTGTATATTTTAATTTCACTGTACATGTAAAAGCCCAACTATAGGAACAAGAGCTGAATATTAGCTATAATAAGCTCTCTGTGCACATCAGTTTGATGCTCTGTATTAATTACTATGTTAAATTACATCGTCCCTATCAAATAACATAAATTCAAATAACTAACTAACTTTCACCATGTCAGTCTAACGTTAACACTTAGTTAACGTTAGACTGACATGGTTGGTTGGTTGGTTGGTATTGAGAATTTTAAATTGGTTATTGTTTGGTTATTTGTTATTTATTGTTTTTGGTTATTATATATTGTTGTTAATATAGAAATTATACTCAATGGTCAGTTTTAGTCGCAGCTTTTTATTGAGTCAAGCCAAAAAACAAAAAGGAAAAACAAAATGCCGGATTTAAATCCAACCAAGAAAAGATGAAATAAGTTTTTACACGTAATAAGCCGAAAAAAAATTCAAAACTATACAACATGGGAAAAAAAAAATCTCTCTTATACAAACCCCTGGTAATATACTGGTCAAAGTGCTCGTGCATAAGGAGAAAGAGTTGTCAAAATACTGACAAATGTTTTTTTGGCAATACAAACGTCACATCCCATAAATCCATCCTCACGTTAACAAAAAAAAAAAAAAAAAAAATGACTAACAACATGGCAATATTTTTCACATCTTTAAAAAGTAACGCAAAAGTAACACAATATATCTGACAGTTATCAAGCTTTTTAAAGGCAAGACGTATACAGTGATTATTGTTCTGTGATTGTTTATCGAGTAGTTCTTCGTGTAAAACTAAACATTATGGAAAAAACTCTATGACAGTAAACAGGCATTTAAATTTAAAACATTTCTGACCTAAAACAATTCACTGTTATGTAAAAAATACTGCGATTAATGGATTCGGTCACGGAAGTGGAAAAACTCCACGCAGACAAATTGTTCAGTTGCAACAGAGCTAGCGTCCAACAGTCCAAAATGGCGGAAGCTATCACATTCGCGGAGTCACTTCGTACAATTACTCTGCTTTGCTGAAGTATGAAATGCAGTTTTTCGGATCGGATTTGTCTGTTTAAACTGATTGTCTGCTTAGTGACCAAGCTAGCTAGCTTGTTAGCTGGTATTAAGCTAACTGGTTAGGAAGCCAACTGAGCTACTTTGGCTCGCTAGTGCCAGATTGTTAGCAGCTCGCTAGCATAAAATCCGTTAGCTAACCAGCCATAGTAGCCTGCTAACTGCTAATACTTAGATGGGTGAACATTTTTAAAACAACACTGTAATTGTAAGATTTTTTACCACTAATGGAGCTAAAAAACAGGACTCAAGTTTTACCACTCTAAGCTGCTGCTGTAATTTTGCAGAATGCTAACATGCTAACGGTATATGTTAACAAACATTTTGCTAACTAATGGACGTTGAGACATATATGTAAAATTCAGTGGTTTGCCATGTTAACATGCTTCCACTGTGTACGGTAACGTAGGATTTTAACAAGTTAGAATTCTGACGTTAGCTTGCCATGTTAGCATTAATCTCAGAGTGATCACTAAAAATGTTATAATGAAGTTTCATTCTGAACCACCTGACTTTCGTACCCCTTGAGCCAAGATGCTAGCATGCTAAAATTATTATTTTGCTGAAACAAAAATACAGAAAATGTTTGATTCTGAAATAAATCAAAAAAAGGGCTCAATGTGGTTTGTTTTTTCAGCTCCTGAATACTATATACATGTGATACTGAAAGTGAAGTGGTGTCTTCCCCCAACAGCAGCGATATTGACAGTTAATATTAAAATGTCTCCGCTGACTCCAGCAACCAATAACATCAGTTTGTGATGACGAATGAGAAACCTAAAGCAAAGGCACACAAACAGGAAAAATAAAAAGACAAATAATTCGGCTTCAGGTTTGCACAGAACTAGACAAATCGGTTGATAAAAGTTGCTGGAGGAGCGTTTCAGTTCGGCTTCGTTTAGTTTGTCGATAGATTCGTGAATCCACAATACTTGAACTTTCTAGCAGGACGTCCAGATTGACTTCCTGAATATTTTGAGCAAGAGTAACCTTTAAAAGAGTGACGACTCATCCAGTTTGAAGCCTCAGATGTTTTGAGGTAAATCGTGTCAGATGTCTTCTAGCTTGAAAACCAGAAGATCCGAAGATTTATGTCGACATGATCGGTCATAACGTGAGTCTCAGGCACTTTAACGAACAGCTGGATCGTAGAGCTGTAAGGTACTAAGGCCCGGTCACACCAGCATTTTTATAATTCATCGGCATGATTAATGGATTTGTTCACGGAGGTAAAATAAGACCGCGTAATGGGGAAGTACGGTGAGTCAACTTTGGTGAACTTCAACAAACTCCGACGTGAATTCGCACAGTTGACTAATCCTCGACAAGGCTGATGTTAAAGTCCAATGGAGGAAACCATAGCTTGTCCGGAAACTGACAACAACAGACAGCTGACGTCTCTGAATTAAACTATACTTTCTAATTTGTAGGCTATTGTGGCTGTTAGCTCGCCAACTAACCTCCACAAGTAGTCACTACGTTACCAAGCTATTCCAAGAGGATTCGCTATGAAACTTTCTGGTATGACCAAGCAGTTAGATCACTCTATCTGTTTGTTTTATAACTGACAGAAGAAAAAGGTTTTAACCGTCATAACGTCCAGTAATGTGTCAGTAAACGGACGCTATGCGGCTGCATAGTTAGCCGGGATGGTCCGAGGTCCAAACTGTTGTCTGACTCAATAAACAGCGTGTTCACACAGGATGCAGCTCACAGTCGCTGGTGTAGCAGAGTTGTTGCGATGCTACTTTAGGGACTGACTCTGGTCCAGACTCATTTTGAAGCCCTTGTTGTTGAGCTGTAAACCCGCTCAGCTGCAGGCTGGCAGAAGAACATGTACCAGTGGAGTTGCAGGATAAAATGGGAAACATCCAGTGTTGTGGACGCAGATTAAAACCCTGGAAGTTGAACCCGGACCTGCAGAGTTGTGACGATGCTTCCTCGGTAGGACCGGCGGCCCGGTTACTGAGCGGTGAACCGGGACCGACCGCGTGTTACCTTGTGAATAATTACAAGTCTGGTTTCTATCTACATCGAGCTTCACGTGTGGTCACGTGATCATCTGGGTGCGATCTCCTGCATCATGGCGGGCAGGTGGATGGTCGGACACGAGTCTCTGTGTCTCAGTTTGAACATCAGCTGCTCTTTTTCCTGAGAAAGCTTCTGGTTTATGACGGCCTGCCTCTCCAGCGCCACCTTCAGGTCCTGCTGCTCCTTCGATAACTGCCTGGAAACACACAGAGAACAGACGGGGTTTACAATGATGGTTAAGGACCAAAGTATGGAGGACGGAACAGGCCAAAATAAAAAATAAATACATAAATGACTCAATAAATAAATGAATTTGTCATTAAATGTAGCAAAAATAATGTTAAAAGTAAATGTTGCCATTAGTCAATTGATAAAATACGACATAAATTGATATTTCTGTTTAAATTGGCTTCTTTATTATTATTTTTTTAATCGTTGTATAAATTCCATTATTTATTTACACTTCTGTTTAATTTTCCCTTTTATTTATTTATGTATTTATTTTAGCTTTTATTTTTTATTTATTTATTTATATTTATTTTTAAATGTATGTATTTATTTATGCATTTATATATTTATGCATGGTTTTCCCTTCGCATTTCACTTTCCCCAAACTTATTTATTTCTGTATTTTTATTTACACATTTCTTTTTACATTTCTTTATGCATTTCTGCCTCATTATGCAAATAAGGGGGCTGTGTATAAATAAATAAATAAATAAATACACACATTTAAAACTACACATACAATAAATAAAAAATAAATACAAAAATAAATAACTAATAAATGCAAAAATAAATTAAAAAAATAATACAAATTAATACATAAATAAACAAAAGGGAAAAGTAAACAGAAAAGTAAATAATAAATAAGGGAATTATTACAAGGATAAATAAAGAAGCAAATTAAAACAGAAATATCAATTCATGTCACATTTGTTAAATTAAATAAGGGCTGCACTTATTTTTAATATTATTTTTGGTACATTTAATGACATACAACGTAACTTTGAGGAGACAGGGCTGAGATCTGTGTTCTTATTTAATCCCCCCAAATTTTGAAACCCTTGTATTTTGAAAACGACACTGAAAACAAAGCTGTAACTGATGTTTTGGAGGTAAATTGTCCAGCAGGCGGCGCCACATTGCTGCAGAATGAGCTGCTGGTAGTGAAGAGAAGAAGAGAAGAAGAGAAGACACTTACTGGATGAAAGTCTGACAGTTGTCTATCCGGACTCTCAGATCCTCGTTCTGCTGCAGCGTGTGAATGATCTGATCCTCCAACGACAAATTCTTCTCCACCTGAAAACCACGAAGAAGAAGATAAAATGAAAACAAGGAGGCGAAAAGAGAAGAAGAAGAAAACAAAGAGCGATATATAGAAACACTTCTGTTTAAAGAGTGTTTTCCTACCAGAGCGTCCATCTGCTGCAGCTTCCTGCTCTGCTCCTGCACACGCTCACTCTTCATCTCAATCACAAACAGCAGAGACTCTTGCTCAGACTCCCAGAATGCACCTGGGCTGCCATGGGCCTGGAGACAGAAATTACTAACTTTAATTCTCTACAGACACATTCATTATATCTTTAGTCATTAATAACTGAAGTTACTTGTTAAAAGCAGAAGGTTGAGTAAAGATGCCGTTAGAGCTGTACTCACCTGAATATTTCTCTGCAGGTCCTTCTTAAACGTCGACTCTTCGACTCTCCTCTTCAGCTCGTTATAAACCTGCAGATCTGCAGTCAGCTGCTCCACTTCACCCTTCACAACACAAATTTAACAAATAAAAGCATGAACACTGATGCTGCAAATATAAAACACACAAAGAAAACAGCATCAACATGTCGACATCATTTCTTCTGATTATCTGTTATTATTTTTACCTTGAGGACGTTCTCAGCAGCCTGAAACTTTTCTGTCAGTTGATTTTTCTCTTGTTCGTGTTTCTTCTGCAGCGCTGCAGCAGAAACAAAAAAACTCAACGTTTTTAACATCATAAAACCCTCTACAGTCCTGCATTATTTTGCAGACTTTCTATGTCCTCCCCCCACATGCATGTCTCCTTTAAAAATTTTTTATAAATGACTCGATAAATTAATAAATATGCCATTAAATGTAACAAAAAATAATATTTAAAATAAATGAATGACAGCCCCCTCATTTGCAAAATGAAGCAGAAATGTTTGGGGAAATAAATAGGGGGGAATTGCAAAGGGAAAAATCATGCATAAATAAGTAAATACATACATTTAATAATGAATAAATAAATAAAAGAATAAATATATAAATTCAAAAGTTAATAAAAAATAAATGGGAAAATTAAATAGAATAGTAGACAGATAGGGTGACATTTATTTCAATAAATACATAAATAATACATACATTTAATAATGAATAAATACGTTTAAAAATAAATAAAAAAATAAATGCAAAAAAATACGTAAATTTAAAGTTAATATAAAATTAATAAATAAATAAAAGGGAATATATATGTAATAGAATAGTAGATAGGGGAATTAATACAAAGGAAAATAAATAAAAAAGCAAATAAAACAGAAATATCTATATATATTATTAATTAATGCCTACATTTATTTTTAATATTATTTTTGATACATTTAATGGCATATTTATTAATTTATCCAGTAATTAATTAATTAATTAATTATTTTGGCAGGTTCCATCCTCCACATTTCTCAGCTTGTCTCTACATGGTGTATAAATAAAGTTGTGTTACTATAAATAAAACACGCTCACTGAGAGGGTTTTAAACTGGTCGATTAAACCTGATACGTTTGTGCCGAAAATAATCTCAACTCAGCTCTTACGTTACATTCTTTACTCATCAAAATGATGCAGAGTGGTGCTTCTGTCTGGAGGAAACCCATCTTTGTCTGAGTGGATGTTGTACAGACGCCGGCATGCAGAGAGCACGTTAACAGCTACGACTGACGGGTGAAATCTAAATTAAACTTTCACCACATCTCATTCAGACATTAATAATTATAAGTTATTTACCATTAAAACCTACCCGGTGTCATTACAGCTATTTATTTCTAGAGTTCTTCAAGTAGTTCGTTACCTTCCACGTTTCTCTCATGTTCTTCAGTCACAGATTTACTTTTTTGTTCGTGCAGGACGTTCAAATCAGCCGTCGTCTCGGTTTTCACCTGAAAGAAATCACATCAGATCAGAGACTCATTTCAGTTCAGATAAAAGACAAACTGACTGTGAAGAAACATTAATGACGTCTGTAGAAACAAGCTGCCTACTGACTCTGTAACGTCAATAAAACATCTGAATTAAGAGAGTAAAAAGAGAGAAACGTGCAGACACACAGGAGTTTATTGAGAAAGCAGTAATGAGAGAAGAACATGTGATATATCTGATATGTTGCTGCAGCACAGCTGCTGTCTGTCTGAGAGTCTATGAATAACTCCTGGCTGAGTTTCTGATCATGAGGTCATGTGACTGTGACTCCATGTTCATTAATGTGCAGCTCTGACAACTCTACTGGTTTCAGCCTGTTAACCAGATGTTGAACCTGCTGCACTGAGAGCATCAGTGATGTTCAACATCAGCATTTCATGTATTAATGTGAGGAAGGTCACAGCCTCCTCATCACTCCACATCTCATGTTTTCAGCTCGTCATGCTTCACGTACGTCATCATTTATTCACCAAGTCTGTTTCCACTCTACTTTATCTTGTTTTGATCGCTATAATAATAATAATAAATATAATTAAAACAATAAATATTAATAAAAAATATCAATAATAAAATAGTATAATACTAGTACAGGTATAATAATAATAATAATAAATTAAACATGTAATAATAAATATAATAATAATAAATAACTAAATGAACATATTTATACAAATATGAACAAAAATAAAATACAAAAAAATATTAAACAAACAAATTATAATAATAAATATGATAATAATAATAATAATAATAATAACAATAATAATAATAATAATGAATTAAAATAAGAATAAATATATTATTTTGTTATACTAATAATAATAATAAACATATAATAATAAATATGCTAATAGTAATGAATTAATTAATAAATGAACATATTAATAAAATATGAACAACAAAATAAAATAATAAATAATAACCAAACAAATTATAATAAATATCATAAAATTAAAAGAATAAAATTAAAGAATGAATATAATAAAAGTCAATAATAATAATAATGATAAATTAAACATATATTAATAAATATAATAATAATAAATAAATGAACATTAATAAAACTATGAACAACAAAAATACAATACAAATAAAATAACAAACCAACAAATAATAATAATAAATCTAATATTAAAAGTAAATTAATAATTATAATGAAACAATAATACAAATATTTTTTTCAAAACTAATGTTACAAAGTGTTTAAAAGGGCAATAAAAGCAAGATGAATGAAGCAAAATTAAAAAAAACAATAAAATGTTTGTGTCCTCCACTTTTAGTTTACTGATCGGTCAGTAAACAGCAGTAGAGCGCCCTCTGCTGACACTACAAAACTTTAAGTGATTTTAATTTAATTAATTGTGTTATCAGGTATAGTTTAGTCTCACCTGTGACCTCAGCGATCCCAACGCAAATCAAATCGTTATTATACACAGGTGGACTTAATGTCCAAGTGAAGAAGAGGAAAGAAAGAGAATAAATCTCACTGTATCTTTACTGTATCCTGTTTGAACAGGTAAAGATCAACGCCCCCCCCACAGTGATCAATAGAGTTGTATGGCTCCTGATAAATGACCTCCTCACCTTATTGAGGATGCTCAGGACGAGAGCGCACACCTCTTCATCGGCGTGGTCTCTCAGCAGCTCCGCCCTCTCCGGGTTCCCGTTGGCCTCCTTTATAATCCTCAGCTGCCACTCAAAGCGCTCCAGCTGCTTCTCCAGACAGACGTCAGGTGAGCCTGACGTACGTTTACCTGAACACATGAGGAGGCGTACAGTATGAAACATAATAATAATATTACTGATAAACAGGCGAGTGGCCAGTAAAATATACTTAAAGTATTAACTGTACTATTATATATTCTATCATTAGATTATTATTACTCTGCATTAATGTAAAAGCAGGATTTTACTTTTGTATTTGGTTGAGCTGGAGCTCATTTTAAACTATTAACTAATGATTATTTTCATTATGGATTAATCTGCTGATTATTTTCTCCATTAATCGATTGATTGATTGGTTTGGGAAAATAGTGAGAAATGTTCATCACAATGACCCAGAGAACAAAGTGACACCTTCACTATGTTTGTTCAGTCCAACCAACAGTCCGAACCTCAACAGTATTACTAATACAGTTACATTTTTTTTATAATTACTAATACATTAAATATGGGGAAAATATTCAAAACAATTCCGAAAAATATTAGTAACATGTGAAAACATTTGAAAAAAAAGGTCCGAAAAATATATGAAAAATATCCAAAATATCTCTGAAAATTAGTAAAATAGGTCAAACATATGAGTCCAAAATGTCCGAAAAATATCCAAAAATTATTAGTAAAATGTCAAAAAAAAAATTGGAAAATGTCTGAAAATATGTGAAAAATGTATTTTAAAAAAAATGTCTGAAAATAAGTTAAAGTGCAAAATGTCTGAAAATATCCCAAAAATATTAAGAAAAATATGTAAAAAGAAAATTGAGAAAAATGTCTTAAACATATGTGAAAAAATCCCCAAAATATCTCAAAATTTGTAAAATATGTAAAACATATAAGTGCAAAATGTTTGAAAAATATCCCAAATTATTAGTAAAATATTTAAAATAATTGTGAAAAATGTCCAAAAATTATAAAAAAAATGTCTGAAAATAAGTAAATATGTAAAAGATATATGTGAAAAATAACCGAAAAATATCCAAAAATCAGGAGCTGAAGGGTTAACATCAACCTCAACGTTCAGGAAGTCTTTGTGGCTGTAATCTGATTTCAACCCTTCAATTACATCATCGACATGTAGACACACGCTCACGCACACACGCACGCACACACACACACATTTAGTGTCAATGACGTCTTCAGTTTGGACTTCATGTCTTCAGGGTTCAACACTAAACAAAATGTCACAAACCTAATAAAAGGTAATTATTAACACTAAAAGCCTGAATATCAACTTTTTTCAGTACATGAAACAGAAAATATCTACAGCTTGGTGAATATTTAAAACGTGCGTACCGTTATGTAATACAGTAAACAACTATTTTTATAACGAGTAATAAATTTGACTTAATAAACTCAACAGAGCCACTATGTCTCATTTTAAAGACACATGTGAAGCTGATGATTCATGTTTCACAGTTTATATGTGAAACATCTAAGAAACACATGTACACATACAGTATGTGACTCTCTCACACGTGATGAACATGAAACGTGAAGCTTAAAGCTCAACATTCAAGTTAACGTACGTCCGCAGTGATTCACAGACGAGTGGCGACAGCGTTCATCCTGTTTTAAATGAGCGGTTTAAACTGAACAATCTGCTCATAAATAGGAGGAAGTGATGGAACGGTGAGTGTTAACTGACTGATGGACAGCGGTGACTCACTGCTTCACAACAGATGCTTCATTCAACTCTGAAAACACATACCTGTGATCACCTGTGATCACCTGTGATTCCTCTCCAACACAGACCTGTTAGCTGTGATCATTCAGACAAACTCCTGCAGCCCCAACACTCCTAACAATCCTCACTATTATTTAATCATTTCATCATATTTTCCATATTTAACCCTTTAAACTCTCAGCTGATTTTTTCTTTTTTTACATACTATATATTATAAATATTAATTAAAATAAAAATGTTCACCTGACTAAGTAAAAATCAGCTGGTTTAGTGATCGGCTCACTGTTTTTAAATAATGTGAAAAATAATGACACATGTTCATCTCAATGTTTTCTTGTATCAGATGGATTCTCGTGACATTTGGTTAAAAAAAACTATGGATGACAGAACCTGCCAAAATAAAAAATAAGTAACTTGATAAATAAATATATAAATAAGTTAATAAATGTAGCAAAAGTAATATTAACAATAAATGTAGCCATGAATTAATTGATAAAATGTGATATAAAGTGATATTTCTGTTTTAATTTATTTATCTATTTTTGCATTTCTTTATTTATTTTATATTTATTTTTAAATGTGTGTATTTATTTATATATTTATGCACAGACCCCCTCATTTGCATAATGAGGCAGAAATGCATAAAGAAATGTAAAAATAAATGTATAAAGAAAAGAATACATAATTAAATACGTTTGGGGAATAAATAAGAGGTGAAATGCAAAGGAAAAATCGTGCAGAAATAAATAAATAAATGCATAAATACATAAATAAATACATTCATTTAAAAATAAATAAATAAAAAAAACAAGTGCAAAAATACATAAATAAACAAATACATAAAAAATGTAAAATAAAAATAAATACAAAAATAATTAAATAAATTTAAAAATGAATAAAAATAAATACATGAATAAATAAAAGGGAAAATTAAACAGAAGAGTAAATACATAAGAGAATTAATGCAAAGATAAATAAATAAAGAAGCAAATTATAACAGAAATATAAATTTATGTCACATTTTATAAATTAATTAATGGCTACATTTATTTTTAATATTATTTTTTGCTACATTTAATGACATATTTATTCATTTATTGAAGTCATTTATTTATTTATTTAATTTATAGAAAACAGGAAGTGAGAGAACAGAGGAGCTGAGATCAGTCGGAGGAGGAAACACACACATACTGTATATATATACTGTATATTTAACCCTCTCACCTCCTTCATCTCGGCGGCTCTTGTCTTTCTGGTTCTTCTCTCCCTTCTTGCCTTTGCTTTTCTTCTGATAACAACAGGAAGAGAAAAAGAAGAAGAGGAACGTTTCAGTGACGGCATCAACAAACAGAGCAGATATGAACAGAGTCTGACAGGTTTTAGTTCACACGCAGAGTGTTTAATCTCTTTACTTTAGAAACATTAGCGTATACAAACATCCAGCTGAAAGGATGAGCAAGAGAGCCACGATTAACTTAATTAGAAAGAAAATTTAAGTGTCAATTACTAGTGAAATTATTTTTTTTTAACAAAAATCAGTGTTTGTCTATAATTATTTTTAACATTTATAATGATTTCTGTGGAGGAGATGCTCAGGTGGATCCCTCTGGAGGTAAACAGCAGCAACTAAATAATAAACTTTTATTTCATAGAGCCAGTATTCTGCCTTTAAATCAACTATTTCACACCATTTATTATTAGAAACGATATCACGGTTAAAAGAATATTTGTTTTCCTGATTCACAGATACAGACTGAACTCAAATACGAATTCTAATAATATAATTAAAGCTGCAGGGAGTGATGAATTGGCCCTCGCCTCTTGTGCATGTCAGGAGCTCTGGCACTTAAATGGTACTACATATATTACATTATACATATATAATATGGGTGCAAAGTTTCGTGAGTTTTCGTGCATCCCAAGCTCCTCAAAAATGTGATTACGCAGCAGAAAAATAATCTTTCCCTAATAATGTGAAGTGTGTCAGGAGGAGGATGAAGCTGGTGGTTTGGAGGGAGCTGAACCGGTTGCTGGACCCACTGACGCCCCCCCCCCCCCGGTTCAGCTGAGTTCTGGTTCAGGTCCGGGCTGTTAAACTGGGGCAGTGAGGTTGTTATGAAAGCAGCTGATGGAGATCTGACTCTCTCGTTATTCTCCACATGACCCGACTCTTTCTCCTCCGTTACATAACCTCAGAGTCTGACGGGAGCAGCAGGAAAAAACGATTTTAGACACCTAAAAGAAATCTATATCCGTTTAAATGTACTCTATATTTAGAATATTTTCATCGCTTTACCTCGCTGTTAGACAGCTCTTTGGGACGGGGAACTGAAGCCGTTATATCTCTCTCTTCACCAGACCAGACTCCATTCACAAAACCACTAATTTAACCTCTCAGAACACAGGAGTAGCTGGTCTACCGCTGCATATATATATATATATATATATATATATATATATATATATATATATATATATATATACTGTATTAATACACTGACTATAAGGATGTATATATATATATATATATATTGTACATGTAGCAGCATCCTCATGCAGAAACCTACGTCAGGTCACGATGTGGGAGAAAAGTTTTTAGAAGGACTTGAAGGGAAAATAACATTTTGATGATAAAACTAATGAACTTTGACCAAAATGACATCAACGTTGCACCATGTTGCACACACACAATCACAGACAATACACAGTGTAAATGCCGACTGTATTGCCTCACACACCCACACATTGCTCAAGCACAGTGAGGCCAAACAATCACACCCTTCAACCCTCCCACTGTATAAACACGTCTTACTCTGCTCTAAAGACTGGACACACACTTTATTTAAACTCTGAGCTGAAACAATAAATATCTCTGGTTTATACACGTCGCTGGGCTCAGGAGGAGACTCTGTTTAAACCTCTGAGGAGGAGGAGGAGGAGGAGGAAGATGAGGTGGAGGAGGAGGAGGAGAAGCATATGTTCCCGCAGGCGTTGGAGGCCCCCCGCTTTTAAAAAAAACGTCATAAATCAGAGCCGAGGCTCCTCTCCTCTGTTTGTACAGCACTTCACCGTCAAGTAAAACCCGTCTGCACCAAACTCAACGTCTCTTTTCTCACTTTAGTTTCTGCTGAAGAATATAAATCATCTCATTGTTGGTTGATTTAGAGAGAGGAGGAGGAGGAAAGTTAAAGTTTCCAACACAATTTAAAGCCCTGATACATTATTCTGAAGTTAAAAGTCATTTAGTTTGAGCTAAAAACTGGATCTAATTCTGTCACATGTGGTTTGAACGTGGAGCTACAACTAATAATTACCAGATTAGATAAAAGGATTAAACAGCTGTGATTTAACGTGTTAATTAGTCATTAGAGCCGTATCGATGTGATCATATAACTCTCAGAAAGAAAGCAAATCATTTCCAAAAATTTCAAACTATTCCTTTAAAGTTAAAGAGTTAAAGCACCGCTGCATCGTCTCTGCCTCTACTTTAGCTTCCACTGTTCTTCACCCACTTTGAAAGACTACTCCACTCAGGAGGTGATATTAGCCCAAGGTACAGGTACTTTCATAGTACTACAGTACTACAGAGTACTACACAGATTCATCACTGCACTCTTGCAATATGGTCAGAATCGATGCAGCAGAACCAGAGATATCGTCTTTTTTACTCCACACATTGTTTGCCTACATTACCCACAATGCAACTAGACCACCACAAGGCAGAACCTAGAACCAAAGGGTTCTTTAACATTATGAGAAGATCCAGGTCGGGGGTCATGTAGCTCCTGCCGTGTAAATGTAGTGATGATGTTCAGTAATAATCAATACGCACATTATTCAGAAGTTAAAGTCACTGAGTTTTAGCTAAAAACTGGATCTAATTTCGTCTCATGTGGCTTGAATGAAGAGCTACAACTATTAATTATTTTCTTTATCAATTAAGCTATCAAGTATTTGTTTGATTAGCTGTTTTTTCTATAGTTTAGCCAAGAAAATGTCCAAGAAGACGTCATTAGACGTCCTGATTGGTCCGGACTCACTGAGCTTCACACCAGAAACACAGGTTGAGTGAGGTAGAGCTCCAGATAAAGTTCAGAGTCCACATGGATTTATAGAGGCATGAATAATGGGATTGTTAACGTCACACAAAACAGCTTCACCGTCCAACTACAGAGTTGTTTTGTGTCGAATCAGTGAATTAAAAACCTGATAAATGAACACAGTCAGTCTGACGGTAAAGTAAAGATATCCTGCTGCAGTAGGACACAGGATGCTGACTCATCACTACATGAAGACGTCTCCATTATCAAACACAGTGTATCAGTGTTTCAACTGGCTGACCGGACACATTCACACAGTTAATGCTGAACAAAGGTGACCTCTGACCTCTGAAAGGGCAGCAAAACAGGAAACACATCCTTTTTATTTAACAGGGTTCAATTGATAAGAAGAGGAGACGTGAGAATTTCTAGGTTGTAGCGGCTCAGTGTTAAAGCTAGAGTGAAGATACTGGTATCATCTGAAACTAGAGAACCTGATGAATCAATCGGTACCAACCAGGTCCGACTAGCTGCTCATGAAGGAGGTTAAATAACGCTCCAAACTTACACTACATTCATGTCCATTTTCAAAGGGGTCCCTTGACCTCTGACCTCCAGATATGTGAATGTAAATGGGTTCTATGGGTACCCACGAGTCTCCCCTTTACAGACATGCACACTTTATGATAATCACATGCAGTTTGGGGCAAGTCATAGTGAAGTCAGCACACTGACACACTGACAGCTGTTGTTGCCTGTTGGGCTGCAGTTTGCCATGTTATGATCTGAGCATATTGTTTTATGCTAAATGCAGAACCTGTGAGGGTTTCTGGACAATGTTTTTTTTTTTTTACATTTTCCATCATTTTTCAAATCTTTTTTACATCATTATTCAAACTTTTTTTTTACATTTTTCAGACTTTTTTTTTTTTTTACATTTTTGCAACTTTTTTTTTTAAGATATTTTTTGGACATTCTTAAGACTTTTTTTTTTTATTTTATTTCTTTCTTCTTTTTTTTTTTACATTTTTCAAGATTTTTCCGACATTATTCAAACTTTTTTTTTTTTCATACATTTTCTGAAATTTTTCAGACTATTTTTCTTTTCTTTTTTTTTAAATTTTCTGTCATTTTTCAAATCTTTTTTACATCATTTTTGCAACTTTTTTTTTTTTTTTTTACATTTTTCAGATTTTTTTTTTTTACATTTTTGCAACTTTTTTTTTTATATATTTTTTGGACATTCTTAAGACTTTTTTTTTTTTTACTTTATTTTTTTACATTTTTCAAGATTTTTCCGACATTATTCAAACTTTTTTTTTTTTATACATTTTCTGAAATTTTTCAGACTATTTTTCTTTTTCTTTTTTTAATTTTTCGGTATTTTTTTTTCTTCTTTTTTCTGACTTTTTACATTTTTTTTTTTTACATTTTTCGGACATTTTTTAATTTTGTTTTCAACATCATTCAATTTTTTATTTTTATTTTTTAAATTTTTCGGACATGGTCTGCAGTTTGCCATGTTATGATTTGAGCATATTGTTTTATGCTAAATGCAGAACCTGTGAGGGTTTCTGGACAATATTTTTCTTGACATTTTTTTTTTTTTTTTTTTCACATTTTCCGTCATTTTTCAAATCTTTTTTACATCATTATTCAAACTTCTTTTTTTTTTTTACATTTTTCAGACTTTTTTTTTCTCCCTTTAAGGAAGAGATAAAAAATGTGTGATTAATTTGCGATTAAATATGTCAGGCATAGTAATAATAATGAAAAATGTTTTTAAAAGTATGCAGAATTATCTGTTAGCAGCTCCTGTCTGCAGTGAACTCATTAATGTACAGACTATCTATCACTAGATTACTGAGATACTGAAGAAAACTTAAAAACATGAAGATTCTCAGTGAAGTTCTGCAGCGACTTTTTCCTCTGATTTCAAAGTGGATTTATGGACGTTTATTCTGGATGGACATTAAACATAATGACATCTTGGGGAAGTGGAAGTCACACTGAATCTAAAAATAAGTGTTTAATTTATGTGTGTTCAGGTTTCACTGAGTTATGAAGAGGAGGAGGAGGGAGAGTTTTATCTGTCAAAGGGCCATTGGGTGCACCTTGTGATTCTGGGTCAAAGTTGAATTAAGTTGAAAAACTTCACTTCTGCAGCTTTTTAAAGTCTGTTAGTCAGATGCTGTGCGACCGAGTTAGTGACAAACATGTTTCTGTACAACAGTAATGACTGTTTACCTCCTCTGAAAAACCACAAAACTACACATGAAGAGGAACGTCCAAATGCTGCAGACCTACGAGGACGCTTTGACCTCTTTCTTATTCTACTTTGATTTCATTTCCAGACAACAAACACGTCTCTGTCTTACTTTCAGGAGACATAATGTCAGCTACATGATGAAATGTTCGCCCAGGTGTTTAAATACCCGCAGAGCTCGTCGGGATGAGATTTAACGTCCAGAGAGGAACGAGGTTAAACTCTCACATGGAGACGAAGAGCAGCTCTTTTATTTCCCTTCGACGTGTCAAATATCTCAGCAGCAGACGGAGGAATCAGACGTTAAACTGAAGTAAAATTCATCACAAAGACCGAAACGTTTCCTGTTCTTTAACTAAACCGAGAGAGAAACCACAGAGTCGAGTCATTTAACTGCTCGCTGTGGAGAACAACAACTCTCATATCAAAGAGAAACTCGCTGCGATGTCGTTATAAATACGAGCAGAACTACTGAGGTTTTAGTTTGTCTTTATTCACGCTTCCTCTGAAGGATTACAAGCTCAGTTTAACTCCATTAAAGCTGCGTTAAAGAGTTAAAGAACCTCTTTAAAGAGCTCATTAGATTAGAGCTGAATGATCAGAGGAAAACATCTAAACAAGACTTTTCTTTCAAATTATTTTCCATAAATTAAACTCCATCTGAGCGAAGAACTGGTGTCATTTGTTGATGTTATTTTACTGATATGAAAAATGATCTTAAAAACAATAAATACAGTTTGACATTTGGGCAAATATACGTCTTCTCTTTCTCTCTGAGAGTCAGATGTTCAGATTGATACCTCTCATGTCTGTGCAGTGAATATGAAGCTACAGCCAGTTAGCTTAGCTTAGCATAAAGAGTGGAAACAGAGGGAAACAGCTAGCCTTGCTAACTTTATTTAATGATGTCTGATGCTGTTTGTTATGTTTGTTTTTCTGTCTCTCTCTTGCAAAAGAGCTCAGCTGATCCTACCGGGTCAACTACCGTGATGATGACACAAAGTTATTTTACTAATCAATGTCACTGTTGTTCAGTAATAATCAATACATTGATACGTTATCAGGAAACACCTGGTCTTGTGATATTTCAGGTAAAGTTCGCGATCCAACAGCTGCTCAATAAAGTCAAAATACTCAACACGTGAATTCAGTTTACAAACCGCCGCTCTGTGGCAGGAAGTTGCTTCTGAGCTCTGGTGCTCAACGGGGGGGGCCTGCAGTGGTTCGGGGGGGGGGGGTCGGGGCCCTACAGATTTACATGTTTCTTATTTACACATGATAAGCTTATAATATAATATAATATAATAAGTAAAATATGTGAAAAAATATTTGTAAATTATTAGTAAAATATGTGAACAATGTCAGAAAAATGCCCAAAAATTATTAGGAAATATGTATAAAAAAAAAAAAAAAAAAAAAAAAAAAGATAAATAAATAAATAAATAAAGTGAAAAATGTCAGAAAAATGTCAAAAAATTATTCGGAAAATATGTAAACAATGTCAGAAAAGTATTAGTAAAATGTGTGAAAAATGTCAGAAAAATGTCCAAAAATTATTCGGAAAATATGTAAACAATGTCAGAAAATTATTAGGAAAATATGTGAACAATGTCAGAAAATGATCAGGGAAATATGTGGGAAAAATGTCCAGAAATTATCAGTAAAATATGTGGAAAAAACAAGTGGAAAATATCTGAAAAAATATTCAATAAAGAATGTGAAAAATATAAGTGAAAAATGTCAATTATTAATATTATTAAAAGAAAAAGCAGGACTGTTCTGCCTTCCCTCGGGGTGTTTCTCCTCGTTTCCTCGGCTGCAGATTCGAGACAACAGTGTGATATTTACTCGTTGCCACGGTAACGCAGATAACCTCTTAAATTCATCAGTGAAAAAATAAACAGAAGTCACAAGAAGGCCTCGAGGCTTCAGGATCTCTGCAGGCTTCAGGGGCCTGTTTCACCAAAGCAGAATAAAAATATCCGGGATAAGAGAGAAAGCGAGGCTTGACCTAGTCTAGTCAATTCATCCTGGTTTAATCCGTTTCACGAAGGCCAAGCCAGGCTGAGGAGGAGCGACTAGGTTGAACCAGGTGTAAGTAATTCTGATAGATGCGCGTTCACTGTTTTCCTCAATAGACCACGAGATCGATCGCAGATTTACTGATGCTGAAATGACGTAAACGCGTTCCGCATACTTTAAACCCAGCGAGAAACAGCTTTGAATGGAAGATTAGGAGTAAGTAAAACATATAATATGTAGAAAAGGAGACACGGACGTCGGCAGCTGTAATAAAACAGCGAGAAAACAAAGTGGCAGACAATAGAGGAGCGACTCAACTCGTAAGTAATCTAAAAATAGCCTATAACGTTACATTCACTCACCACTGCTGTTAACTGAAACATTATTAAACCACTGAAGGAGTTATTGTCACTTCACCTTAAAAGTGAGAGGTGGAAGTTAATATATTATTTAGGAAATTTACCATGAAGATTAATTACAACCACTAATCCACAAAGATAGAATACGACAAGACAATACAATACAATATATATATATATATATATATATATATATATATATATATATATATATATATATAGCCATGATTAACACATTATGTTACATACATGCTTACAATATGCATTGGAATATTCACTTACTTCTCTTTCTAATTTCCTCAATGTCTTTTTATCTTCATATTCAGGTCCAAGTCCTGCACGTTTTTTTGTGGTTTTAAAAGTCAACTCTTTTTGAATAAATCACTTTTTTCATTGATATTTGCACCTCTGCAAACTTTATTTGCTTTTTTAAGTGTGTGCTGTATGCCTACAGACATCTGACAGTTTGTCAATTCTTTAAAACAAATTAATCTGCACAGCAGGAATTGTGCATGGTGTGTCCTATTACGACCATTATTCATATAGAAAGATAGGATGAAACAAGGCTGGATGTAGCGTACATGTCAGTCTAGTGGAAATACTTATTTAGTCCATAATGTATACGAAGTCAGTGATGTGGTGCTCATAGAAAACATCATTTTAACAGGACCCAGATACTGTACAGCCTGAGAGCAGCCTGACATCGTAGTGAGTGTAGGACATCCACACACCATGCAGAATTAAGAACTGATATGTGTTTTACAGAGTTCACAAACTGTCAGATGTCTGTACAGCACACACTTAACAATACATACTGAGGGGATTAGAAAGAGAAGTAAGTGATCATTTCAATATACACTGTAAGTATACACAGTAACACAATGTATTAGTTATTGCTATTTCTTTCTCCCCCAGCAGACAAGTGATCCAAGAAAAATAAAAGGTCTAAAAGCATTGTGGTGTCCTCTCCCTGTTGTTTCATGAATATACAGAAACACTATATATAGTAGTAGTATATAGTATAGTATATATATATATATATATATATATATATATATATATATATAGTTACTGGTCCAGTGAACTTTATCAGCCATTTCTAATCAATAATATATTCATCAAACCTCTAACAACAATATGAACAACAGTCTTCATAAACACAATATAACCGTAATAATGACTATCACATGAATGATTATAAAAATAAAAATGAATGATGATCACAATGTTAAAATAACAGTAATGAACTGAATAGTGGTATGTATTCAGTTGAGTACTTATTTTTATCAGCCTGCATTAAAATATGGTATTTTAATGCAGGCTGATAAAAATAAGGTAAAATACATGCATAAGATCATGGACTAACTGTAAAAAACACATTGTTTTCCGATCGGAGTGACTGCTGACTGAACAGATAAGGCACCAGGATAAACTAAGCCTTGCTGTTAGCCTGGTCTGGACCAGGCTAGCTGCACAGAATAAATCTCCATGGTAACTGATGTGCCACTGCTTTCGTGAAACCGAGTCAAGGCTAAACTGAGCCAGGATAACCGGAAAACCGGCTTAATCCCTTATCTTGGTTTGGTGAAACAGGCCTCAGGTCTGATCAGAAGACACCACATGAGCCCGTTTCATAACATAACATAACATAACATAACATAACATAACATAACATAACATAACATAACATAACATAACATAACATAACAAAACATAACATAACATAACATAACATAACATAACATAACATAACATAACATAACCTTCTGTCTCTGAGCTTCACAGCTGCTATCGATAATTCATATATTGTTGGGTTAGATCTCCAAACAGTTCCTATTTTGCTGTGTTGCAAACTAAACTCCAGTTTGATGAAACAAGAGGAATTTAGTAATTTCTTCTGTTTAAAGTTTGAACGCACTCTAGGAGGTTTAAACTTCCTGTTTTCTTCACTTCCTCTACTTCTTCTTCTAGTTATTACAATGGAAACGAGTGTGTTAAAAGTTGTGTCTACAGTGTGACTGTAAACACTGAAGGTCGGACTGTGAAGCAGAACTCCTTTCAATTATTTGAGGTTTTAATCTGTAACTCAGCCAGCTCATATTTTCATAACACTTTGGTCACACTGCAGATATTTCTGGAGAGTTTTTCATGTTTTAAACAAGCCGTCGACTCGGCGTGTAACACCTCACCGCCGCTCAGACGTAAACGGAGTTCAGGTTTACAGCGTGGCGTTCAGGTTTACAGCGTGGCGTTCAGGTTTACAGCGTGGCGTTCGGGTTTACAGCGCGGCGTTCAGGTCTGCGAGGCCGCCGGTGGAAAAGTGTAACCTCAGAGAGTGTATGGGGGGGGCAGACGGACCATCTGTTGGCTCAGAGACAACTGGAGGAGCTGGAGGTGAGAAATGACCTGCAGCAACACGAGAGCTGTTAAAGTCCTCCGGTTCAACAATACAGACTCAACGTCTCCTGCTGTTTTAATGGCTGCTCTGCAGCACTCTTTAACATAATGTTGAGCTTTAAGGAGACGTTTACGGGTTTATTTAGAGCTGCAGCAAACAATTATTTACTATTTTTAATTATTTACTTACTTTACTATTTCTATCTTATTTTTTGGGATTAACGTATTAAAGTTAGTTTTAATTTCCCTTGAAAAACTAAACAATGAATTAAATAATGAATTGTTTCGTCTATAAAATGCCAGAAAATAGTGAAAACATTATTTTTCACAAAATCCCCTTGAAAATTAACCGACCATTTGCGATGAAATTTATATAAATATTCTATATAAGAAGTGGACGTGGTCACGATGACTTCACCCATTGGTTTTTGGCCGTCGCCATCTTGGTTTTTGGCCGTCGCCATCTTGGTTTTTGCCCGTCGCCATCTTGGTTTTTGGCCGTCGCCATGTTGGTTTTTGGCCGTCGCCATCTTATGCTGCCTTCTAATGAAACTCGTGAGCTCGTGTTTACAACATGGGAAGTCGTGTACACACAACGCTCGGCGTTCAAGTGGTAAGCCGTGAGAACACCGCTGCTAAGCAACGGCAATATTAACGTTACTGTCGGCGTCTAGCTAACGATTTAGCAAGCTAACAAGTGGGTAACATAATGCAGGAAATGCAAAGTCATAGTTAGGCTGTTGGGAATATCAACATTTTCGAGGTCGTGAATACGACATGAGGGGGGGCATTCATATGGACTCTTCTCGTGAACACGGTAAACACCACCACATCTGAAGGCACCAATACTTTTTGGCCATCGCCATCTTGGTTTTTTGCAACCAGAAGTGACAGAGAGGGCGGAGCTAAGTGCAAACGCTGAATAAGACATTTTTAGGCGACCAAAATGTTATAATTAACTTAGATGAAGTGAAAACACACTGTGATTAAAGGGTAAAAGCTCTAAGACGAAAACACGGACAACTCCCAGACCGGACAACGCCGTGGTAGCGACCTGTCAATCACAAGGTAGCCCCGCCCTAAAGCATCCCCTGCTTTATGGTCTATCTGACTCTAAATGGGACCATAATTTACTAAATGAACATCATGCGGTGAGGTAATGAGGTAACAGTTTAAGCTCAATCAGCTCACCACACTGAAGCTCTTTGTAAATGAAGTAAATTAACCTTTTTGATTAAAATCTTTCTAAAAACATGTTACAGATAAGTGAATAAAACCTACGACTCAGCGTTTTTCAGACTCACAACATGTCTGAGCTCCATATGTTGGCTGTAAAAGCTGAAGACGTTGCAGAGTTCACACACGAGCAGCAGACGTTCTGGAGGTGAAATGCAGCTTTGGCAGCTTTACAGATGTTTAATTAAACGTCCACGTTTACAACCACAGAAAGCATCCGTCACTCAGCACCATGAAGTCTGTGATTTTCTTTGTTTAGATTCTGTCTGAAGAACGTTTTCTTCTTTCTTTGCATGATGTTTCTGCGAGTGTTTCATCAAATTGTGTAGTATTGGAGCTGAATTTAGCATAATGGAAACATAGTTATGAATATTATATTCCATTTATTTTAATAGATCCCCTGAAATGTTGCACACTGTTCCTTTAAGTATAACCAAGTACCAACAATGAATTAATTAATGTAAATCAAAATAACCTCTCAGCATGTCGGTGATCTGCTCCTGCAGCAGCAGCTCAGACTCTGAGCCTCTAAATCTGTTTCTATTCTGAGATAATCAAAAGCTCTGCTGGACTCCATGTTATGCAACAGCTCCTGAAACTGGTCGGTGATCAGACTAACTGGTTTTAAAACATCGTATAGAAGTCTCTGAGAAAATGATCCTACTTCTCTCTTGATTTATTACCTCAGTAAACATTGTAAACATGAGTTTATTGTCTCAATCACTAGTTTCGAGTCTTCTTCAATACAGCATGATGTTCATTTAGTTAATTATGGTCCCATTTAGAGTCAGATAGACCATAAAGCAGGGGATGCTTTAGGGCGGGGCTACCTGGTGATTGACAGGTCGCTACCACGGCGTTATCCGTGTTCTCGTGTTAGAACTTTTACACTTTAATCACACTGTGTTCAGTTCAACAAAGATAATTATAACATTTTGGTCGCCTAAAAATGTCTTATTCAGTGTTCGTTTGTACTTAACTCGTTTCACTTCTGGTTGCAAAAAAACAATATGGTGACAGCCAAAAACCAACATTGCAACGGCCAAAAAAACAATATGGCAACGGCCAAAAACCAACAGGGCAACGGCCAAAAACCAACATGCAGAAAACCAAGATGGCAACGGCCAAAAAACAACATGGCAACGGCCAAACACCAACATGCAGAAAACCAAGATGGCGACGGCCAAAAACCAAGATGGCAACGGCCAAAAACCAACAGGGCAACGGCCAAAAACCAACATGGCAACGGCCAAAAACCAACAGGGCAACAGCCAAAAACCAACAGGGCAACAGCCAAAAAACAACATGGCAACGGCCAAACACCAACATGCAGAAAACCAAGATGGCGACGGCCAAAAACCAAGATGGCGACGGCCAAAAACCAAGATGGCAACGGCCAAAAACCAACATGGCAACGGCCAAAAACCAAGATGGCGACGGCCAAAAACCAACATGGCAACGGCCAAAAACCAAGATGGCAACGGCCAAAAACCAACATGGCAACGGCCAAAAACCAACAGGGCAACGGCCAAAAACCAAGATGGCAACGGCCAAAAACCAAGATGGCGACGGCCAAAAACCAAGATGGCAACGGCCAAAAACCAACATTGCAACGGCCAAAAAAACAATATGGCAACGGCCAAAAACCAACAGGGCAACGGCCAAAACCAACAGGGCAACAGCCAAAAACCAACATGGCAACGGCCAAAAACCAAGATGGCGACGGCCAAAAACCAAGATGGCAACGGCCAAAAACCAACATGGCAACGGCCAAAAACCAAGATGGCAACGGCCAAAAACCAACATGGCAACGGCCAAAAACCAAGATGGCGACGGCCAAAAACCAAGATGGCGACGGCCAAAAACCAAGATGGCAACGGCCAAAAACCAACAGGGCAACGGCCAAAAACCAACATGGCAACGGCCAAAAACCAAGATGGCGACGGCCAAAAACCAAGATGGCGACGGCCAAAAACCAAGATGGCAACGGCCAAAAACCAACATTGCAACGGCCAAAAAAACAATATGGCAACGGCCAAAAACCAACAGGGCAACAGCCAAAAAACAACATGGCAACAGCCAAAAAACAACATGGCAACGGCCAAACACCAACATGCAGAAAACCAAGATGGCGACGGCCAAAAACCAAGATGGCAACGGCCAAAAACCAACAGGGCAACGGCCAAAAACCAACATGGCAACGGCCAAAAACCAACAGGGCAACAGCCAAAAAACAACATGGCAACGGCCAAACACCAACATGCAGAAAACCAAGATGGCGACGGCCAAAAACCAAGATGGCGACGGCCAAAAACCAAGATGGCAACGGCCAAAAACCAACAGGGCAACGGCCAAAAACCAACATGGCAACGGCCAAAAACCAAGATGGCGACGGCCAAAAACCAAGATGGCAACGGCCAAAAACCAACAGGGCAACGGCCAAAAACCAACATGGCAATGGCCAAAACCAAGATGGCAACAGCCAAAAAACAACATGGCAACGGCCAAACACCAACATGCAGAAAACCAAGATGGCGACAGCCAAACACCAACAAGCCAAAAAACCAAGGCGGCAACGGCAAAAACCGCGACGGCCAAAATCACAAACTCGAGGCTTCGAAAGCCCACAAACCAACGGTTGACGTCTCGATGACCCCGTCCACTTCTTATATTCAGTCTATGGTTACAAATGGTTGGTCAATTTTCTGGGAGGAAGTTAAGCTCAGGAATTTTAGGGGAAAAAAATTTGATTGGAGGATTCTGGGTAATGAAGTCTTTAAGAATTCTTGCAACATGGTTAGCTGATGAAGAGCTTAAACGATTAGGCAATTAATTAACCTATTGTTGATAAATCAGATTATAGACCAACAAAGTTTAATTATCGTTTGTGAAGAATATAAAAGCCACCAGACTCCATTCACAAAAACAGTAACCAAAAACCAACATGCCATAAACCAAGATGGCGACGGCCAAAATGCCGAACTCGAGGCTTCAAAACATCCGTCCACAAACCAACGGGTGACGTCACAGTGACTTTGTCTACTTCTTATATACAGGCTATGGTGCTTAATGTATTTTCTACAAGACAACGACTGTTAGAAAGAAACATAACAGACGTTTTGTAGTTCAAGAGAGTTTATCTGGAAACTGATCAATAACTGACGTCTGTTTCTGCTTCGTCAGCCAACAAACAGAGATAACAGATCTTTGATTTATAGAGTTAATAAATGCTGACAGCAGCACTGTGTGAGTTCAGGAAGGATCTGAATCTTGATAAAGATGTTATCAACCACACCGCCCCCCCCCCCGGAGGTCCTCAGTCTGGAAACCAGCGACCACATGAAGCCTCGGCTGCTCCGTCACCTTCTATCAATAACCGGAGGAAGACAACAGCTGTCAAACTGTTCACCTTTCTGTGGTTAAAGACATTAAATCCACAGTAATACTGCAAAACTACAGCAGGATTACTGTGATTTCACACAATATATAAACTACCAACACATGGAGGAAGTAAAATACAGAGTATTAAAGTGTTGATATACTTAGAAATTATACAGTAATAACTACTAATGTTATCATGGAGCTGTCATATTACATAAAGGCTGATAGGATTACACAGGATTATCACACAATAAATATCACTGCAGAGCATCACATACAGTAGGAACTTACTAGGATATTATTATTATTAAAGGCTAGGTTTATTTTAAGTGATAAAACACCATAAAATGGATTTAAACACACTTTATCGCAAAGTAGGGTTGTTTTCAAGAGAGTAAAAGTGGATTAAAGTGTGTAAAAATCACAGTACACTCATGAAATCACACTTTGTCAATTTATGATTAATTTAAGAGATTAAAACGTGTCATAAAGTGGATTTAAGTGTGTAAAAATCAAAGTAAACTCATAAAATCACACTTTGTCTCAAATTATGATTATGTTAAGAGACTAAAATGTGTCATAAAGTGTATTAAAGTGTGTAAACATCACTTTAAACTCATAAAAACACACTTTATCTCAAATTATGATTATTTTAAGGGATTAAAACGTGTCTTAGAGTGTATTAAAGTGTGTAAACATCACTTTAAACTCATAAAAACACACTATCTCAAATTATGATTATTTTTTGAGATTAAAATGTGTATTAAAGTGTGTAAAAATCACTTTAAACTCATAAAAACACACTTTATTTCAAATTATGATATTTTAAGGGATTAAAACATGTCATAAAGTGTATAAAAGTGTGTAAAAATCACAGTAAACTCATAAAAACACACTTTATCTCAAATTTAATTCTTTTTTTTAAACTAATGAGGAGATTAAAACGCGTCATAAGGTGCGTTCAGGTGTAAGTAAAACTGTTGTAATAACCTGTTAGCGGCACCGTGGGAAAGATTCAAACACGACGCCAGATTAGAAACAGATGTTCAGAAACAGAAGAGGAAAGTTCACGGTGTAATTGTTGTTTTTTAACCGTGTTTTCTGTGTCTGACTGGAATCGGTTGTTTGTGATGGATAAACTCTGAATAATGATAAAGAAGTGAGCTGTATATTTTAGGGGCTCCATTGTGAACCGGAGCTCTCTCCCCCGCTTAATGAGCTTCCTCCCCAAACAAAGTGAGTTTCTACCGGGACTCTCTCCCGGTTTCTAACCGGTTTCTACCCGGTTTCTACCCGTTGTTTAGTGCCGGTGTTTCCTCACCTTGCTGTGGCTGCAGCCCATCCCTCCTCCCGGTCCTCCTGCTGCCGGTCACAGAGCTCTGCTGTCGGGTAGAAGCCGAGCTGACTCTCCGCTCCTCTTCCTCTGCTGCTTCTGCTGCTTCTCTCTGTTGACAACTTTCAAATAAAAGTCCCCTGAACGCACCGCTCTGCTCTGGCCGACGGCCACAGGGGGGGGGCGGGGCTTATCCGTGCTGCCTTCAGGAACACTTCGTAAACTAGCCGAACCAATAAAAATGTAAACAATAAAAAAAAAAAGACATTCAAAAGATAAACTTTATTTAACCAGAGTTAATTTGGAACAGGATACAGATAAATCGAAAAAATAATTTACGGATAGAAAAAAGCATATTCATATATTATTTTTTATATATATATATATATTTTAAAAAAATATTAAAAAAATTATTAAATAATATAAAAAATAATTTATAAAAAAAAATAAAAATGTATATATTTACCATACACCAGTATTTCCTTTATTATTATACTGTATATTATTGTAAATACACCATTATTTTTATTTTATTTTAACTTTATTTTATTATGTTATTCTTTGCTACTTAACCTACTGTTTCTTTCTTAATGGAGCTTCCCAGCAAAAAGTATTTCACACGATTGTACCTGTATAACCGGCGTGACGATAAACATCTTGAATCTTGAATCTATTTATTTACCACATTTTGGACTGGCGCTAAATCAATTGTTTCTGATCAATAAATTAGCAATAAATCATAAAGAACTGAGCTCTATTTTGGGGCTCCATTATTATCCAGAGCTCATTCCTGGCAGATCATTTTGTTTTTTTTTTGGTTTTGGTTTTGTAAAACCAAAATAAAATTACAAATAAAAGTGAATAAAAGTAAATACAAATAATATAAATTTAATTTTAATTAAAATAAAATAATTTGGGGAATTTTAGAAAAATAATAACTAATAATTACAATTAAATAAGATTAAATTAATACAATTTTTATAATTACAAAAAAAGCAATAAAATCAAATCAAATAATTTGGTGAATTTTGGAAAAACAATAATAGCAATAAGTACTATAGAATAAGATTAAATAAATACATTTAAAAAAAAATAATTCAGTGAATTTTATATTTGCATTAAATACAAGAAAACAAAATTGTATTTTAATTTTGTTTTAACATAAGATTAAATAAAAAAAATAACAATTCAGTGAGTTTTATATTTGCATTAAAAACAAAAAACTAAATGCAAACTACACTTTTAATCATTTCAAATTAAAGTAAATAAAAGTAATAACAACTCAAATACAATAATTTGGTGAATTTTAGAAAACAAATGTAATAATTATACAAAATACAATTAAAAAGTAAATAAAAATAAAACAGAATAATTCAATGAGTTTTATATTTGCATTACAAACACAAAAACTAAATGATAACAATTGTTGAATTGTATAAGTGAATTTCAAACTGGAAAATAAAATAAAATAAAAATATAATAAAAGATAGATAGATATAGGACTTTATCCAATGGGATCATTTTACCGTTACAACAGCTTAGAGCAAAAAAGACAAAGGTAAGAAGCAAAAATCAGCAGTACTTTACTGAATGGTAAATGATTATGTTCATGTGACATGAGCAGTAGAGTCTGTGATGTCACCGTCATGGTTACTGTGACGAACCGGCCTGAAAACCCCCACAAACCTTAAATAGTGACAAACAATCCCCACATTTCATGATATTTATGACCATAAACTGAGTTAATTATGTGGAGAACATTCCTGATTAGTGCTGATATTAAACACAGAGACTGTAGACGTTATTATGCTGCTTAATGTGATTTTAAATTAGGCATCCAGCAGTCACATGTCGTCACAGTTTGATGTAATTTCTTCTTCTTGATTATAAGAGAAACTTGTTCTTACAGTGACTCTAATTAGTTAAATGTTGTAATTATTAAAAATATAATGATTTTGACATAACGACCGTGTTCTATTGAGATCTTAAAGTTGACCCTTCCCTAATGTGAGTCACATGTAAATACAATAAACTCTCCAAGGTAAAGTTATTCATTTAATCTCAACATACTACACAGAAAGCTCATGTAAATGAGGTGTGAATTCAAAATGGCGGCTGTAGTTTTTGGTTGTAGTTTTTTTTGTCCCTCTGAGCTCTGCAGGATTTTCTGTTTTATGGATGTTTATGAGGGAAAATTAAAGCCCATAAAACACTGGAACACACACACTTCACTTCTGAGGACTGTGGAGGAGGTTTGTCGTCTTTATGTTCTTGTGAGGACATGAGGGGGGTTAAACACACACACACACACACACACACACACACACACACACACTTACTGTAATCAGCCTCCCAGGCAGGATGAGAGATGATTAACTTTGTATTACTGGAAGAACAACGTCAACATTTAGACTTCAGTTTAAAGCTGCTCATCATCCACTCTGTGTCAGATGTGTTAACTGGTTTAATAAACTAGTTAATAAACCAGTAAACCAGTGAGTTGTTCATTTACATCACTGGTTCTGTTGGTTCAGTGTTTTTTCTTAATGTAGACTACGGCTGAAGAGAGGCAGAGGAAAAGTCTGAAAAAAAAATCTGACAAAAAGTCTGAAAAAAATGTCTGTAAAAAGTCCGAAAAATGTCTAAAAGAATCCGGTGTCCGTTTTTTTTATGTAAACAAATAAATAATAAAAAGTAAAAAAAAAAGACCGAAAAATGTCCGAAAAAAGTCTGAAGAAAGGAAAAAGAAAAGTCCAAAACATGTCCAAAAAAAAGTCTGAAAATGTCAAAAAAAATGACCAAAGAATGGTTGAAGAAAAGTCTGACCTATGTCCGAAAAAAAGTCCAAAAAGTGTCCGAAAAAAAGCCCAAAAAAGAGGCAGGCAAAAAGTCTGATGTATTTCCAAAAAAAGTCTGAAAAAAGTCTGAAAAATGTTAAAAAATAAAAAAGTCTGGAAAAAATGGCCGAAAAATGTCTGAAACAATCCGAAAAGTGTCGGAAATAATTCCAAAAGAATTTAAAAAAAAAAAAATGTAAAAAAACAGCCGAAAAATAGTCCGACATGTGTTGACAAAAAAAGTCTGAATAATGTCCGAAAAAAGGCTGAAGAAAGGAAGAAGAAAGGTCCAACACATGTAAAAAAAAAGTCTGAAAATGCCAACAAAAAAAAAAGGCAGAAAATAAGTCTGAAAAAAAGTCTGAAAAATGACCAAAGAAAGGCCGAAGAATGGTTGAAGAAAAGTCTAACATAGGTCCGAAAAAAAAGTCTGAAAAGTGTCCGAAAAGTGACTGAAAAAAGGCCAGAAAAATGTCAAATAAATGTCGGACAAATGGCAAAAAGTCTGATGTATTTCCAAAAAAAAGGCTGAATAATGTCCGAAAAAATGCTGAAGAAAGGAAGAAGAAAAGTCCAACATGTCAAAAAAAAGTCTGAAAAAGTAAAAGAAAAAGTCAGAAAATAAGTCTGAAAAAAAGTCTGAAAAATGACCAAAGGAAGGCTGCAGAATGGTTGAAGAAAAGTCTGACATATGTACGAAAAAAATCCAAAAAGAGTCCGAAAAGTGTCCGAAAAATGTCAGAAAAAAGGTCAAAATAGCGAAGCCCGTTAGAAGGCCATCAAGGCCAGAGGGTAACGCACAAATTCTGAAACTCTTGCGAGACGGTTGAGGTCAGGCATTGACCTTGAATGGTTGAGGTTAGGGAAGGTCGGCGGACAGCGAGTCTTGTGAAAGTTTCTGTAATTTTTCAGGGTACTTTCTAGACTCGACCCCATTAGATGGTTACGCATGTACTCATAGAACTGGAGTTACATCCAGTAACTATTTCAGAATAAAAGTCCTCTGCTACTGGTGTGTTTATTGGAGGGGAACATGGTCTAGTACATGTTAGTGACATCACAACATGGAGAAACTGACGATGATGTCACCGCTCGTTAAGACGAGCTCTTCTGTAAATTCATTAATCAGGTTTATTAGTTGTGTTTGTGGTTCCAGCTGCAGGTAAACTCTCTTCTCTCCTCTGAAAGAGTCCGTTTAATCTTTCTGCTTACACACACCTGATCCGATTAAAGGCTCCTCACACTGACAGGTTAGCTGTATCAGCCAATCAGCTTTGAGCTCTTAATTGGATCAGGTGAGCAGACCAAGCTGGAGAGGAAACAGGAAGCTGGAAAACAAATGAATGGATTTCATTGTGTCTCCTCTTTAATCTTTAACCTCTTCTTCTTCTTCTTCTTCTCTTGGAGGATATCTGGCAGTAAATCTTCCTCCTTAGTGAAACATCTCAGTGTTGGACTCCGTTATCATACAGAGAGAAGAAGAGTCCCGTGTGCCGCCTCCTGATAAATACTTGTACTCTTGTATGTAGTATGTGATGTCATGACGTCATGATGTCATGCATGTTGTCGCTGCGGTGACAGAAAGTGAAGCAGCTGTTGTTGTTGGATGGAAAGTTATTCTGAAAACAACAACTGTTGCCGTCGGCGACGACGAGTACACGCTAAAAATACACACAAATACACATTCCACACGTGAAGCGATGCGTGTGCGTTTGTTCGTGTACATCTCAATATAAACTCACCAGGCGGCTCTATTCATAGACGCCGCTTCATTGTGCAACAACTATTTACCCACAATCCACCTCTGACCACAGTGAAGGTTCACGCTGTAAAACATCACACAATCAACTCATATTTTATTAACTTAAAGGTCCCATGTTGTAAAAAGTGAGATTTTCATGTCTTTTTTATTATAAAGCAGGTTTAAGTGCTGTATAAATACTGTGAACGTGGACACAGCCGTGTAATAAAGAGAGAGAAAGCCCTAAAATGGCGAGAGGAAGTGGCGGAAACAAACACACGACTGAGTCCTGCTGGATAAATCAACCTCAAGTTGTGCAGACAAACATCGAAAAAAACTAAAATCAGACATTATTTTAAAACATTATTTTATTATCACAAATTAAAAAAAAAAAAAAAAGGCCCAGTTTCTCTCCTCTGACGTCTGACCTTTGACCCCTGAGAGTCACCTGCTCCTTCAGACCGGGCTGAGGGCAGAGTGCAGCCTGTGCAGCAGGTCCACCTTCAGGTAAACTCTGCAGAACGTGAAGAACACGCCGAGACACGAGAACCCGATCAGAACCCACAGAACTTGAGAGCTGAAATACAGAGGAGCCAACCTGCAGAGGGATGGATAATCAATCAATCAATCAATCAATCAATCAATCAATCAATAAGGTTTATATGACGATACATTCTGTAATGGTCCAGTGGTGGAAGAAGTACTTAAATTTAAATGTTTTACTTCAGTAAAAGTACTAATACCACAGTGTAGAAATACTCTGTTACAGGTAAAAGTCCTGCATTCAAAACTTTACTTGATTAGTATCAAAATATACTTAAAGTACAATATAATTACTGGGTAACACTTTATAATAACCATCATTTATAAATGGTAAATTGATAGTTAATTGTACTTACTTAATAGTTCTGTTACTGTTAACGAAATGATAATTAATAATGTTTAATAATTATTAGTAATGCTATAATTTATGTTACTTTATACCTACTATCTCCCCCTAAAGACCCCCTGTAGCCTCACTCCTCCAAATAAAGGGGGCGATTAATATCCTCCTAAAAACGTCAGAATTAAATAAAAGTCACAACAAAGACAGTCGGTACTATAAAAGTAGTGTTTTTGAACCTACACTGCCAAAAAAATGCATTTTATTAAGTAACTTTTGTTTGATTATAAAGTCCCTAAAAGTAATGCAACCAAAACAACGTCCATGTAGTTATGATCTGTTATTAAATCATAAAATAATTTAGACTAAACAGCAGACAGGTGAACAGGTGAACAGGTGAACAGGTGAAGAGGTGAACAGGTGAACAGGCGAGTGAACAGGTGAACAAGTGAACAGGTGAACAGGTGAACAGGTGAACAGGTGAACAGGTGAACAGGTGAACAGGCGAACAGGTGAACAGGCGAACAGGCGAACAGGTGAACAGGTGAACATGAACAGGTGAACAGGTGAACAGGTGAACAGGTGAACAGGTGAACATGAACAGGTGAACAGGTGTGTTGTTGTCTCGTACCGTTCCTGAGCCGACCGTGAATAACCAAGGAAGTATCGGAGGCGTCCGTACAGGTAGAGCAGACCACAGACTGAAGACACACCTGAAACACAAACATTTACAGTATAATCTATAATCACAGTCATTCATTCATATATAATCTAATCTATAATCACATTCAGCTGAAGAACACTGAGACTGAGACTGACTCAGGTGAGTTAGTTTCTCTCTGATCACCTGGACTGAAGAAGACTCCGGACGTCCACAGGACAGCGATGAAGATCGGGAAATACTCAGAACAGTTGGCTCTGAACACACAGAGGGAGAGAGGTCACTCACACAATGAATACTTTTACATAATACATACAGTATTCTGTATATACCTAGTATATCAGTATATATATATGCTGTGAATGTGGATTTATTTAGACTCTAGTGCCCTCTGGTGGCAGCATTGAGAAAGAGGATAAACTCTGTCCTCAACTATAGTTATTATCTTATAGTCAATATGATTTGAGATGAATTTGCATGTTAATAAAACAAATTGTGAGGAGTCATTGCATTTCAGTTAAAAGGGTGAATCTCATTGAAAACATGTTGCACACTTAGAAAAGTAAGTTTAAAAATAATTTACTGAACATTTATTGAGCTTCAGGATAATTCATAACTCTGAGCATCATATATGAGCATCTTTAAATATATTTCACCACTAAAAATGTCTCTAATGATTAAACTAGTCTGATTTAATTAATATCACGGTGAGGACAGTTTGAAACACAACCAGACTCCATTCACTTTTCATCTAATTAAATCTTCTCTGATTAAGGAACTTCTAATTTGAAGTTTTAATGATGAATTTTATTGTTTCAACTACTTTATCAAGTTCCAGCTTCTTTTTTTGTGAATATTTCTAATGTAAATGTTATTTTAAACTGAATTATTTGTGTTTAATATAAACCAGATGAAACTATCAGCGGTGGGATCTTGAAATGGATATTGTGAACTTGTTTTCTGACACCAGGAGTGTCCAGTCTGTAAAGTAGGGCAAATATTTGAGGAAATAATCCAGAATAAAGACTGACTGAGCTCTGAAGATCCGCTCAAACTCTGGAGGTCCGGCGGTGGCGGGAGGAGACACCGAGTACTTCCTCCTGGCGTAGATCACCTGCAGAGAGAAATAGGCTGAAACACAAATCATTAATCAAAAATCATATTTAATGTTTAATTAAATTATTAAACATTAAATTAACGACTCACATCAGACTCATTCATACAGCAGCAGCTGTCTGCTCAGACCAACTCTGTGTTTGTGGTAAATGTAAAGTTGATTTATTACTAATAATAAAAGATGGAAGCAGAGAAAAAGTCGAGTCAGACGGATGATTACAAGAACACAAAATATACTGAAATAATAAAAACATGGAATAAAAAATAAAACTTGTAGTAAAGACGAGACAAAGACTAAAATCTGTGAAATAAGACGAGTAATTTAAACACTCCGAGCATCATATATAATGAAATATGTACAATGAGGACAGATTGAATTACAACCAGACTCCATTCATTTTTCTTCAAATTAAACCAGTTCAGTCAGTCTCATATTTCCCAGCATGCTCTCTTATCTTGATCCACGACGCCGAGCAGCGTGTACATTAAGTACTTTCAGTACATTTGACTTTATAAGTGCATTTTACTTTAAGTACTTTAAGTACATTTTACTTCACAATGACAACTTTAACTTCAAGTACTTTAATACATTTTACTTAAAAAATGAATACTTTTACTGTAAGTACTTAAAGTACATTGTACTTAATGAAAACTGTACTTTAAATACTTAAACTACATTTTACTTCACAATGAATATTTTACTTTAAATACTTTAAGGACATTTTACTTCACATTGAATCTTATACTTGAAGTACTTTAAGTACATTAAACTTCAAAATGAATACTTTTACTTTAAGTACTTTAAATACATTGCACTTAACAATGAAAACTTATTTTAAGTACTTTACATTTTACTTCAAATGAATACTTTTACTTTAACTTTGAGTACATTTTACTTCACAATCAATACTTCTACTTTAAGTACTTTTATTACATTTTACTACACAATGAAAACTTTTAATTTAAGTACATTGTACTTCACAATGAATACTTTTACTTTAAGTACTTTAAGAGACAAGTAATTTAAACACTGGGCATCATATGTACATTGAGGACAGATTGAAATACAACCAGACTCCATTCATTTTTCTTCAAATTAAACCAGTTCAGTCAGTCTCATATTTCCCAGCATGCTCTCTTACCTTGCTCCAGGACGCCGAGCACGGTCACAGCGGCGAGGCCGACCGCCTCCTCAGACATCTCAGCAGCGAGACGACGAGTCGGAGCGACAGGTGAGAACGAAACGAACACCTGAGAACTGAAACACTGTCGGACAATAGAGTGACCACAGAGAGCAAACAGGTAACACAGAGAGAGAGAGAGAGAGAGAGAGAGAGAGAGAGAGAGAGAGAGAGCACACCTGCTGGGGGCGGGGCTTACACTGACTGACAGTTAACCTGGTAAGTGAGTGATTGTGTATCTTTGTACTAATGAGACATTCTGCATAATGAGTACTAATGAGTACTTTTACTTCTGATGCATGTTGCTGGTAATACTTCTGTACTTGTACTTGAGTTCAGGACGTTCACTTGTAATGGAGTATTTCTAGACTGTGGTATTACTACTTGGAGGATCGGAGTACTTCTTTGAGTACTTCTTTGAGTACTTCAAAGTCAACACACAAGAAACACACGGATAACAAACTTGTTTCTAAAGAACTATATTTACATAATACTCTTGTTTTACAGAGAACCATATCAAAAGTATAAAATACTTACAAAAACTCCGCTGCAATATATAAAAATAACATCTATCTTCTCCAGATCATTAGGTAAGGCATACATACAAAAAATATATTTATAGACATTTACACAGTTCGACCCAGAGAACCCCGGGAGGCCGAGCGACGCCGGAAGCTGAAGATTCGTCAGGAGATCGGCAGCGATTTGGATGAACACGTGAAACCAGCCCCAAGCTATCGTTTAGCAATAATAACATTACAAATAAAATACACAACATGTCTGCAAAACACAAACGGTTCTTTGAAGAAGTCAAAAACAGTACAGTAGATAGAACGACCGGGTCACAGATCCACCTTAAAAAAACAGCACGACCTGGTCACAGATCAGCCTTAAAAAGGCCGGAGACAGACTGAGAGGATCGGACGGCAGACGATGAATCGGACGATGAATACGTACGTAAAGCGAAGGTCCGACTATATTTATATAATGAGAACCATGAGGACACAACTCTAAACCGCGTCCGTATTCAACGTTAAATTCATCGTCCGCCGTCCGATCCGACAGGATGTAGTTTAAAGTTTAAAGTCTTTTTATCTGTCAGGAAACACACGGCGACATTTTTAACGCTGAAAAAAGTCAGAATTTCAAGCAGGAACTTTTCCTTCACTGATCCACTCTGGGAATAATTTTCATATTTGGTAAAAGACACTCAAATTAAGTTTTTTTTCACCTCACAATAAAGCCAGAAAGTTTCAAACAACTAAACTTTAAAGTGTTGTTCACACGAAGCCTCGACACCTTCACACTCAGCTGGACTCTGGTCTGTTGAGGAAGTGGAGCTCTGACTCGGTTTAATGCTGACAACATTTACATTTTAAACAAACAGAAAATGTCTGAATGGGATCTACAGTGTCTCCTGTGTCTCTGCTGGTCAGCGTGCACGTTTCATACACACTTTTAAAGGAATATATTACTGTTTTTGCACGTTTTACTGTCACTACTTTCACTGAGGAAGTCAAAGAATTTCTCTGATTAACTGATTTGTCGATCGTATAATTCAGTGTGGTGAATCTGGTTCAACATAAATACAGATTTCCTGCAGCTGGAGGGTGAACAACACCCTGCAGATGATTCATAGGACTCACAAACGCCGACTGAAATAGTTTTTTTTATTCATTTTTTATTTATTTGTAATACTCAACCCACAGAAATCCAGCCGATCCGTTGCCCGCGGGTCATTTCCCTAAACAAAACACGCCGTATTGTTTCAGATATTTAAATAACAGTGCGTGTTTCCAGATATTTCCCTACAGTATGAAAATGAACTTGTTTGAATTTGGCTCAGCCATCATGTCTGCTTTTTAAATTCATCACAGTAACATCGTGTGGTAAAATAATACCACAGTAATATAAAACTACAAACATGATGTGATGGATTCTCTCTCTGCAAGTTGATTTTTATACTGAAGTGACTGAAAACACACTGACAAATCTAGAGAAATTTAGTAGTTTATACCATTACCAGTGAAATTCCACGGTAAAAAATTAAAAAACAACACTCCTTTATTACCTTTTGTTTTACCTTTTTTTTTTGCTAATTTATTATTAATCTCTGATGATCTGCTTTAAGTTTCTCACCAAAAACTAAATCTTCAAGATTCAGAAGATTAAATTCGAACACATCATGATAACGTTACTGAATAGAGCTTGAAAGCATCATAATGTAACTTAATGCAACCTCCTTTAACGTGCTCTCAGCTAATGTTAACTAGCTCTCCTTCTGCCGATTTCAACACAGATTTGTTGTTCATAATGCAGCATCATTGGGGAAATGTTTATTTTAACCCAAAACCACGATCTTTTCCTAAACCTCACCAAGTAGGTTTGTTTCATAAACCTGTCAGAAATCCCTGAAAGCAAACTTCTCCCATGTAAATAAGGAGCCAACAGCTAATGCTAACGGATAATTACATTATGGTGCGTTCAATATCGGCTTAGTAAAAATGAGCATTAGGCGAAGGTAAATTATATCGCTATCATGATGTGTTCAAATGTAATCTTGTAAAACAGTGGAAAGACCGACCGAGACAGTTTTGATGAGTTTTATTTGTTTCTGTTGAGTTTGAATGAAGTTTGTTTTACAACCATCAGCGAGGTAAAATTACTGTTTCTGTCAATGGAGTCTGGTGGCTTTGAGGAGAACATATTAATTGTATGTCTTGAGCGTTAATACATTATAATATTGCTTAAATCCCCTATTTTTTTTAATAGGCCTACTTTTTCCATTTCGGGGAAAGTAAAACATCTCATCTATTTGCTCGACAACTGGCTGAAAAAGCTTAAAGTCAAGCCCTGAAAAAGTATTTGAGAATTGTAGTAAAACGTGCAAAAACACCGGTATGGTCCTTTAAAATGATCACATAATGCTAATGTGTGTTAATTCTCTGTGCAACAATCAGCTGCTTTTTAAGGAGTGATTTCACTTCATCTCCGCCGAAAAACAAAAACTTTTCAAGGTTTTTGAAAGCGACGCTCTGCAGGTGGCGCTGTGTGTGTGAGTGTGTGTGTGTGTGTGTGTGTGTGTGGGGGGGGGGGGGGGGGGGGGGGCAGGTACAGTGGTTTAGCACTGAGCCATAGCTTCAGTAGTCTTAATACGACTCCTCCGTTCAGTCTCCAGTCATCGATAAACACTGCAGTGTGCAACAGGATATATTTACACACTAATTATTATCTGCAAACATCAGACGTCAGTCTGCAGATTCAGACGAGTCGCTCGTCTACAGATTTACACACTCGAGTTGGAAACAGAACTGAAACATGTGGTGGATATTAACTCATAAAACAACAGATATTCTGTTAAATTATAGTCATATTTATGAGCTCAAGAGACAACAGAAACCTGGTAAACCAACTTTTTTGACTTTTGAATTTGTGACTTTAGTCTCAGAAATTCTGAGATCTTTTCCCGGGATATGACCACCTCCCCCGACAGTTTCACCTACAATGGTGTTAATACGCCGTTGTAGGTCAATGTTTGGCTGTTTTATGGATGTTTTTATGGAGTTTTTACATAAACTTGTTTTTTAAAGTCATCCAATTTACCAAAATAAGAGGTTTCTGGTTATCTTATCTATCAGCGGTTTGTTGATTGAATGTAAAAAATTAAATAAATTGTAATCTATAAAATGATAGATTTCTATATCATGACATGAAATTACATTTATCATGACATCTTCATTTTATTTTCCATCATTTCTTAGTCCAAAATGATAACTACACTGGCTGATTAATTCAGCGTAAAACATGGCCGAGTTCAAGAGGATGAAACTAGTTAAACTCTTGACTGCGTGCAGGTAAACTGTTCTACCAGGTGTGTAAATCTGCAAAGAGCAATTCATCGTTAAATAGCCCGATTTTTGAATGAAGCCTGGTGTCATTCAACACATCAGGGCTTCAGCGGTGACTGAACTGGTTTTATTAGTTACCCAGTGAGTCAGTTGATGGATTTTAAACCTCCAGCGCTCAGCTGACTGACTGCTGCACGCTGTGGGAATTAAACTAACCAGCAGGAATACCAAACTGTCTCTTCATTGCATTGCAATGGATCTGGCAGCTGGCTCATATATCTGTGATATAATTCTACCATAATAAAATCACATCGGGACGGCGAACAGCTCGTCCACAGATCGGCGTCTGAAGAAACAACCTTCATGACTTTACCAGCCAGATGATTATAGAGGGAGGCGAGTAGACGGACATCACCATCAGCTGGCCGGTCTCACCGTTAGCCGGGTGGCTAACTCTAATGCTAACGCACCGACCTCCTGTCTGCATCTTTTTCAACACGTCACAACAGTGTTGGTCTGAAAACAGAAATCTGTTCAGAAAGTCCTCAGCGACTGGTCAGTGCAGCCTCTCGGCTCAGCAGGTTCAGGTGCTCCAGGTGCTCACGGTGCTCCAGGTGCTCCAGGTGCTCGCGGTGCACAGGTGAGTCGGACTAGTGGTGGCTGGCGAGCAGTTCGTCCAGGTCGGCCATCCACTCCTGTGTGCTCTGCCCCTTCAGCAGGGAGTCCACCAGCTCGCTCTCGCCGGCGAAGCTCCCCGACGCCACGTTGTATCCAAACGACACCTGCTGCTGCTGCTGATTGGCAGTCCTGCTCACCTGGTAACCTTGGTTACACTGCAGTCCCTGGCGGCCGTTGCCCTGCGGCTGTCCGAACGCCGCCAGGTCGGGGAGGACGGCCTGGTTCTGATTGGCCTGTTGTTGTTGAGTCTGCTGCTGATTGGCCATCGGCTGGCCGAGGCTCTGAGGGTTGGGCGGCGCCCTCTGCTGGGCGGCTGCCATGTTCGTCTGCATCATCTGCTGCGCCGGGTTCAGACCGACCATAGGACGCCCGCCGGGGTTGGCACCGAAGGGCGCGGCGCCAGGCGGCATCTTGGGAATGCGGGACTGCTGCTGCATGTGGAAGGCGTTGGGTTGGTTGTTGAAGGCGTTGGGGGGCAGGCCGGCGTTACCGGAGGGCGGCTGGTTGGCCAGCTGCTGCTGCCAGGCGGCGCCCTGCATGGAGCCGGGCAGGTTGGCCCCCATACTGTTCTGCATGGAGCCCGGCATGCGGGCGGCGGCGACGGCGACGGCCAGCTGCTGCTGCTTCAACATGGCGGCGTTGGGCTGCGTCTTCAGGTGCTGCTGCTGCTGCTGAGCCAGAAGGTTCTGCCTGTAGGCGGCACTCATGGCGCCCAGAGGCTGGCGCTGCTGGGGCGGGTGGGACGGGTGGGACGGGTGGGACGGGTGGCCCGGGTGGTTGGGGTGAAGGTTCATGTTGTTGTAGAGCACCTGCTGCACGTCCACGCCGGCGCCGCCTCCTCCGCCCCCGCAGGACGACAGACTGATGTCACCCTGACTCCCCGCCGACGGCGGCGCTACGCCGCCTGCCGGCCCGCCACCCTGACCCATGCTCATACCCATCATACCTTGGTTCTGAGGGAACATGCGCTGGGAGCCGGGGGCGGGGCCTCCCATGGCGCTGACGCTCACCATCGACTGAGAGGAAGCTGTGAAGAAGAAACACAACAGCTTCAGTAAATGTTACATTTAGAGCTGTCAAAGTTAACGCCATAACGCGCAAATTCATTTTAACGCCACTTATTTCTTTAACGCAACTAACGATATTTAGGTTGTAGCGGCTCAGGTTTAAAGCTTGAGTGAAGATACTGGTATCATATGAAAGTAGAATGTGTGCATGTCTGTAAAGGGGAGACTCGTGGGTTCCCATAGAACCCATTTACATTCACATATCTGGAGGTCAGAGGTCAAGGGACCCCTTCGAAAATGGCCATGACAGTTTTTCCACCTTAAAGTTTAGTGTAAGTTTGGAGCGTTATTTAACCTCCTTCATGACCAGCTAGTCTGACCTGGTTGGTACCGATGGATTCATCAGGTTTTATAGTTTGATATGATACCAGCATTAAAAACTAGCTGAGCCTGCTGCAGCATTGTTTAGGGCTTAAACAATCCAACAGGAGGGTCACAGTGAAACGTTGGTTCTCCCTCTTAAGTGCTTTATAAACGCTGCTGTCCACTAAGCACCATAAAGTTATTAATTATCCAGCAGTCGTGGAAGCTGTTAATGATTATTTTACCACTCTATCATTAGACGGCAGTTTAATGTGGCAGCTGAAAGTTTAACGTCCGTCTGAGCAGTTCATCAGAACTGAACAGCTGCTGTTATTCAACATTCAAATCAGCGGTGAGCCTTATTTACACACTCAGACAGAGAAGTTTTTGTCCTCAACGTCACAACAACCTGATCCAACAGTATTATAATGAAACACACAGACTCATTCAGAGGTCCTGCTGCTGGAAAATACTACTTTATTTTACCAAACAGCAGCTCTTGTTGTGCTCGTCTGACTGTCACTTATCCTTCTTTATTAATTACACAAGTGCAGCGCAACCTGAAAATACTGTTTTTGTGCTAGAAAATGGAATTTAAAAAGTGTTTTCAGAGATCTACTCAATATTTTCTGTTGCACTGAAGCAAATGAAATAGAAAACACTAAATAAAAACGCGAATTTTAAAACAATCAATTAAAAATATTATTTTTTATTTCCAAGGGGAAATTAATTTATTGATTTGATGACTTCACAGTTTAGTTTCAGGTTTTGATTTATTTTTAATGCAACTGTTTTCCTTACTTTTTGTTGAAGAAAATTATCTCAGAGTTTTAAAAACAATCACAGACTGATTGGCATTTTCAGTCCAAAATGGCGGCAGCGCTACCGCAGCGCCATCTAGCGGCTGTTGTCAAAGTTTGGCCTCTTTGCTTCTAAACTCTTTGGTCCTAATGTTCCTACCTGTAAACTGGTTGACTGGCGGCTGTGGGAAAGGGTTCTGATTGGCCGGTTGCCCCGGCTGGTCCTGGTACTGTGGGGGGGGTCGGGTCAGGTGTCTCTGCAGCTGCTGGTCCTGCTGCCGCTGCTTCTCCTGCACAGACAAACACAACAGACAACTCATCAGACCATTTATCTAGAAACAACAGTAAAACTAAAACTTCAACATTAGAAAGAAGAAATTACTACACTTTAATTAAATAAAATTATCTGTCAGGGCAAACGAGCAGCTTGATAATAATGAGCTTCTAGTCAAACTTAATTTAAAGTTTGAATTTAAAGGTATAATGTGTAACTTTTCCACATTCAAATGTCTAAAAACCACTAGACCTCTGTTAGTGTTTGGACACCTGTGAACGGTGTCATACCCTCTGTGCATGCGTCAGTTTGAGCCACATTTTTATGATACACTTGTAGTTTTTAACTCTATATTTTAACCGGATGAAGGATTTTAGTGATCGGATGTCTGGATCTGAAGTTATCAGAGGAACAAGCTGAGCAAACATTGGCGTCAGCTCGGCTCGCAGCACCTCCGGGACGTCCTGCAGCTGCCGAACAGCGGCGGACAAACACTGATTTTTAACATGAAGCTGCTTTATTCAGTCTGTTTTAGAGAGCAGGAGACCTCTATTCTAAAAACCTCCTGAACCATGAACACTGAAGGAATCCTAACCAGGAGAAGCTGAAAGACATGAAGACAACAACTCCCATGATCCCACGCTGCTTCACCACGTCACCAAACTCCCTCTGCTGTTATTGTTTAGATTGAGACCTTTAAAGGATCACAATGTGAATCCACAGCAGTTTATAACACTGTGGCTGCTTCTACAAGCAAACAGCTCCCTCTAGTGTTAAATAACAACAAATACATTAAATGAGGTAGTCTTATTAGTAAAGTATAAATGATTTTAGTAAAGTTACATGTTTAAATCTTCATGTTTACCTGTTCAACCATGAGCTGCTGTCTCTGCATGTACTGCTGCTTCTGCTGCTCCAGGATCTGCTGTTGATGCTGCTGCTGTTGTTGTTGCTGCTGCTGCTGTTTCAGCGCCGCCGCCACCGCCGCCTGGCTGCTCAGGTACGCCGCGTTACCATGGTTACCCGCCATGGCGTTCGCTCCCGGCTGGGCCGTCATGGCGTTGTTTCCGGGCGCCGACGCCATGGCGTTGGCGGGGCCCGGGCCGTGTGGAGGAGCCGGGTAGGAGTTCTGGTCCTGATGGAAACACACATTAAGAGGATGTAGTTATGAATGAGCAGGAAACAGGAAAGATGCAAACATCCAAACAATTCCAAGACTTTCCAAAACACCTCAATCTGCTCCTTGTTACTCCTTTAAAAAATGTTTTTTGTGGCGGTTTTGTGAGTCTAAAAGCAGAGATTAGATCCTTTGTAACAGATCTATGTAAACTGTTGAAAAATATATTCTCCATATTTATAAGGTTTAACAGTTTTCCCTACCGACTACACCAGGTCAAATTCCAGGATATTCAAGAGATTCCAGGGTTTTGAAAAGCGGACGTAGTCCCACGTGTCTACTTCCTCTAACTTCTCCAAGGTCGTCTCTAGCTCTCCCGTCAGCTCCGTTCTCTTTATCCATCCATGGTCAGCTCCATCGGGGCCGTTTCAATGCATTTAATATAAATGTCAGTATATGGGTACTCTACAGTTGTAGCGTCGGCCCATTTGACCACGGAGATGAGAGCGACGGCCGGCTGGACCGCACGTTACCGCGATACGATAACGTTTCCTGTCCGTGACAGAGTTAGCATGCAGCTTTAGCCGTGATGTCTAGCTCTGCTTTTCCTGCAATGTGTGAAACCCAAAGTGTTTCCATGCTTTACTGGATGTGTAGTGTTTACCACGCTGGATTTAACATGTGAGGATGCAGGTCGTATCCACGGAGACCCTCCAACGTTTTATACTTTCTGAGGTTTGTTTTGGTTGATGGATACGGAACGGATGTGACGTCACGTTACTCAGACTACCACAATAAAAGCGGTAACTTCCTTCTACCTCCACATAGACTCAAATAAAACCCTACTAGAAGTGAATGATTCAACTTTTTCCCTTCATGGTCTAGTGTTAAAAAAGTTAACAAAAATCACAATAAATCATAATATCGAATCGGCACCCAAGTATCGTGATAGTACTGAATCAGGAGATAGGTGTATCGTCCCAGCCCTAATATTTATGAGGTACTTGTACAGAACTTGAGTACTTCCTACCACTGCTGACTATAGTACAGTACGGAGGCCTAACAGGACACAAACAACAGTTTGTTTAAGTATGTGTTAGTATAAGTTTTAAGTAAAGTTGAGCAGGAACAGAGCGTCCCGTCTGCAGAGAGCAGCAGCAGCAGCTATATTTAAATACAGAGAGAATATGAAAGGCTGCTTTGTCACTGCCTCCCTTCACCCCCCCCCCCCATGAGCCTTAGCAACCAGCTGCTACACACACACACACACAGAGTCATGTTAAAGCGTGGGGCCCAGACCGGTCTGAAGCAGCTGAACAAAAGGCCTCCCTGCTGTAGACCGACTTCACCTCCTCTCACAAAAGGCCTCCCTGCTGCAGACCGACTTCACCTCCTCTCACAAAAGGCCTCCCTGCTGCAGACCGACTTCACCTCCTCTCAACAAAAAGCCTCCCTGCTGCAGACCGACTTCAACTCCTCTCAACAAAAGGCCTCCCTGCTGCAGACCGACTTCACCTCCTCTCACCAAAAGGCCTCCCTGCTGCAGACCGACTTCAGCTCCCAGAATGTGTCATAATGATCAGGGTGTCACGATTTAGATTCTAAATCAGAAATCGGTTTCCGAATCTCGACCATCGAAATCAAAAGCACTCAGGACGAGGCAGGCATGATGGGAAATGTGGGCCGTCCCTGTCGCTACGATACTCAGGACACTTCCTGCATGCAGACTTTAGTTAGTTAGTTAGTTTCCTTACTCATCACAGCTCTTCTACTCTTACTTGGTTTCACGTTAAGTCCCTGCATCTCCCGACAGAACAACACCACGGTTGAATTTCAGCCTACATGCACGCTTTTTCAGCTCAACGTTGTTGAATCGGAGCAGCAACAAGCTAACAGGACTACCGAGTGCCGTCTCTCAGCTCACAGACTGTCCAAAACTCCGCCTCCGCCCTCGGTGACAAACAGCGATCAGACGAGAGAAACAAGCGCGACCGTAAATGACAAAAATACCGTATTTTTGTAGATTACAGCACTCCTGTAATGCACTGAAGAAGGATTTCTGTATTGTTTTTGTAATGATTATGTGCTGAGGTGTGTCACACAGATACTGATGTAGAAAAGATGCAGCTTTTTATATATATTTTTACTTTTGAAACACTTTCTAAATAAAAAGGGAGTTCAGTTCTCGTCTTTAAAGAAGAATTTGAAAGTGTAAATGACAGATGTCAGGGCTTAAAACCAATGATCTGTTGATCTTTACCAATCAAGACTCCATAGTCTAACAATGAGATGTTTAAATCGAAAATCAAATTGAATCGCGACACCCCTACATAAAGACAAATGCCGGTTCAGTTGCTTTGTATAAAATCAAACCAGTTTTAGCTCGTACACCGGACCGGACAAACCGAAGATCCACCGAGCTGTCTTATCCAGCCTGTAAAGCTGTGATTGACTTCTTGTGGTCTGGTCTGGTGTCAGTGAGGCCTGTAGGGGGCGCTAGCAGGACTACAACTACAGTTACTTCTCCTGGTGCAGCCAAGTTAAATTTAAACACTATAAAGAAAGCCAGTTTTCTCCTGATCTGACCAGCAGTCAAAGACAACAGACTGGAGTCAGTAAAAACCTGATTTATAGAGCTGCTCCCCCCCATGTGTCCTGTAGGAAAGAGAAATGTCTTTTTCTTTCTTTTGGTACAGAGATTTCTAGTCGCTGTGTCCAAACAGAACCAGCCAGCAGGAGACTCTGCTGTAACAGACCCTCATTGTTCAGACATCGGTCCACTAACGCTGAGTGGGAGTTTAGACCCAGTCTGAAGCTGAACCACATTATATAGATCACCTTTAATATTAATGCTAACAGGGATCATGTTCCATATCCTAAGAATCTAGTATCAAACTGTTTATAGAAACCATCTGCAGACCTTATTCAGATCTGGGGAATGAAGCGGTATGAAGGCCTTTGTGTGATACAGTCCAGGAATGTGCTGCCGGCCTGGTTATGAAAGCAGAGCAGGAACACTCTGATCAGTCCGTACTGTTGTTGTTGTTGTTTTAGAGTTGTGTTAGCACGGATGCTACAGTTAGCATCTGCTGCTGAGAAGGTTAAAACTCTCTCAACAGGACAAAACATCAAATTAAAGCCTTTAAAGTAGGAATGCACTGATTGCAGAAACTCTGGACCGATACCGATGTTTAAAATAACAATTTGGCCGATATAAATGTTTTTGTTTGTTTTGTTTTTGAGACTGACCAACACAACATTTAGCCGGCGCAACACAACAGATAAACATCGGCCACTGCCATCGGAGAATCTCATCTTATTTACCGATAGGCCGATCGCAGACAACAAGGCGAATATCTGCTGATACCGATGTTTGATAAATCGGTGCATCCCTATTATATTCTATAATATCTATAAACAGTGTTAGAGCACTGGCTATGATTCACTCTTGTTTTAACAGTCTTACAGAGATAAATTATTAGAAATTTTCTCTCAGTGGCTGTGAGAAGGTTTTTATCTCCTCAGCCCCAAGAGATAAGAGAGGCCAGGTGTGCACAGCAAACAGGGGAGGAGGTAGAAATCAGAAGGGGCTATTAGTCAGTTTTTAATAAGCTGAAGCGTTGGGAAATGCACGGGAGGACTGACCAGTAAACAAAAGTTAAGAGGCGCCAGATGAGAGATGTTTTGGTTGAAGTAGGTTGTAGATTTCCTCCCACAGCAGTAACGGTGTATTTCTGGTGTAACAGTGAGTGTGTTTCTTACCTGTGCGTGCGGTATATGCTGACGGAAGTTCATGCTGTTCTTCTGTTTGATCTGCTGCTGTTGTCGGAGCAGCGTCAGCAGGGCCGCCTTGTTCTGGCTCTGGGTGTTGGGGGGCCGCGGCGGCCCGGGTCCCGCCTCAAAGTGCGACAGAGGTTTGGTGTTGTTGTAGTTCAGCATGGCGGCCGTGGCCTGAGCCCCTGGCGCCGGCGGGTGGCTGAGGGGCGGCCCTGACGTAGGGTGACCCATCATGTTGGGGTGTCCGGCGGGCCCCGGCATGTAGCTGCCGGCTCCCGGCTTGGGGGGGCCTTTGTTGGGCTGACCGGGCATCAGCAGCTGCTTCTGGGCGTTGGGGTTGAAGTCCTGCGGGTACAGGGAGGGGCTCGTGGGCTTGTCCATACCAAACGCGCCCCCTAGTGGGCTCTGAGAGGTGTTGGCCATCTGGGGCCAAGGCGGCGGGTGGGCATGGGGCCCCTGGTTGTGGAACTTGGCCCCCGGCTGTGGCGGTTTGTGCTGCATCTGGCCGTGGAGGTGCTGCGCTCTCTGCTGCTGGGCGGCCAGCTGCTGCAGCTGCTGGGCCGGGGACAGGTCTTTGGGAACCGGGGGGCCCGGAGGGAGGAGGTGGTTGGGGGGAAGCTGCCTGGGTGGAGGAGCTGCCTGGGATGGGGGCAGAGCCGGGGATGAAGCGGAGGAGGAGGCGACGGGCGAGCTGGTGGGGTGAGGAGGAGGCCCGGAGGAGGTGGACCTGACGTGGGGGGAGCCGGTGCGAGAGTCCTGCTCGAACGCCACTGATGACGGGGAGAACTCCGTCTTAACGCTGACCAGATCTGGAGGAAGCAGACCCTGGGATGACTGGCCTCCTCCCCCACCTCCTGATGCTCCTCCTGCTCCTCCTCCCACCGCCCCAGCACTACCTGGAGTCGGCGCCAGCTCCAGAAGGTCTTTGCGGTCCTCGAAGCCGTCATTGAGAATGTCCTGGATGTCCTCGTACGCCACGGAGCAGTTCAGCTCCTCCATCAGCTCCGTCCACTCCTGCTCGTTCAGGTTGAGGTCGGGGAACAGGCTGTTGTTGCCGCCTCCTGACGGCGGCATGATGGGCAGGATGTCATCGGGCTCCTGCTTCATCTCCTTCCGATGGAAGTCTAAGCCCGGCTCCCTGCCGCCGCCGTCCGCCGACTCTCCGGCCGGCCCGTGAGTCCCGTTAGAGTTCAGAGAGTCGCAGATGCCCAGCTTGGAGTCCAGCGGCGACCCGTTGGTGGTGCCGTTGTCCAGACAGGCCTTCTTGTTGGGGGGGAAGCTGTCGCTGAAACCGTTGACCTGATCTCTGCCCAGCGGAGAACTGGCGCTCTCCAACTTCCTCTTCACCGTCTCCTGCAGCTGGAGGAACAAACAGAAACACTGAACGTTAATAAACGCAGTAACACGTCATCATCACCACAAACACTGAGGGTTCTTTTACAGTTGGGAGTCCAAGAACATTCATTATAAAAACATACACTTCAATACATGCCAAAAATTAATAAGCAAACAAAGGTTGAATATTTATAGTTTCCACAAGTTAGAGAAACAGAGACAACAAATCCTCACATTTGAAAGGCTCAAACTAGCGGATGTTTGATATTTTTGCTTAAAAGAAACGACCGATGATTAGTTTATTAATCTGATCAATTTATTTCTTAAGTATTTGTCACAACGTCTTAATTTAGACAGCTGCATCATGAAATGTAGGTATTTGGGAGTGCTGAGTAACAAAGCCAGCTGTTAAATTATGACTGCATTTCTATTTCAGTATGTTGCAGGGTCAGTTTTCCAGCTGCAGGGGGCGCTGCAGCTGGATGGAGCGAGTTATGAGCCGGCAGACGTTGGGAGTAAAAAGCTTGTGAGCTGCTGCCGATAATAGAATCAGCTGCAGGCCAGCTTACATAATGCAGTTATAACAAAGAGCTTCCTCAGAGCAGTCAGCAGATCAGATCCGTTCACTCTGCAGGACAACACCGGATCTGATGGGAACATTCAGAGCTGCCTCCTCATCAGATGATCCTCAAACACTTTTAACTGTGAGATTATCAAATAGTCTCAACACCTGTTCACCACGAAGGAGAATCAGCAGGTGAATACAGGTGACGCTCCCTCTGGTGTTTACAACCAGAAGAGACAGACAGGTGGAAACAACACTTTTTATATTTAAAGAGGATATTAATTACAACGACGTCGCTGCCGTATTTATGCCTAGATGACTTTATGTTGAGTGTTGATGGAGCAGCTGCATATCCTGGCACTGAACCATCCAAACTCCATTCAGAAAACAAGCATTTTAAAAGTTGTCTGCTTGTCGTCATGGTAACAGACCTGACAAAGCATGAATTCAGACTTTTTACAAATCAGCATCATTTTGTAGTTATTTTAGCATCAATTTGATCTGTTTATTGATATTAAATCACAGCTCAATGTGTTTATTCTGGGTTCATACCTCAGTAGAGACGTGTGGCTGCTAGATACAGTCAGTGGAATAACACTGGATGTGAATACAGCTCACCGCCGGGTGATGTTATGAACCCAGACACGACGGCGTTTGGTTTTCTGACATATCTGGGACTTCACCAACATGTACAAAGCAGCTACAGAGGTTATTTCTTCCATGGTGGATGGAGGAAAGGGTGGAAAGAAAGGTTGCTGGTATCTATGGAGACAAGCTCCTCCTCCTCTCCGGCGCAAATGAACACAAATGATACCGGCGGTCCAACTCACGCGAGTAAAGCGAGGCGAAAATTCGCTTTGCTCTTGGTGTGAATGCAACATAACATGCTGACGTTTAGCAGGTATAATGTTCACCATCTGTGTTAGCATGCTAACATTAGCTAACTAGCAGTAAACACAGCTGACGCTGATGAATGTCATTACTTCTGAAGGTATTTGGTCATAAACCAAAGTTTTGGACACATTCAAATGTTGACCTAGATAAAAAGTCAGAGGATCACCAAAGTTATCATAATTCATCCTGAGGGGAACATGAAAGATGACCCACATTTCATCACAATCCATCCAGTAGTTGTTGAGATATTTCAGTGTGGAACGAAGTGGTAGAAAGACAGACCGACATCCTCAGCGGCTGAAAATGTTTAACTGAAACTAATCAAAGATCCACATCAGACCAGCTGACTCTAAAGTTATTAAATCCATGTAATTTAAGTAATAAAATTCAAACAAATATAAATGATGGGATAAAATAGACGCCTACATCCTGCCTCTCTAAGAGACTGTAAAAGAGAATGTGTCCTCAGATAACCAACCTGATTATTAATGAATAAAAGACCAAACATTTAACTGTTATCCGTCCTGAAAACCTGATCAGAGCATCGGTATATGTTTATTTAAGGAGGTGAAGAGAAGAAGTTTCAGCCTCATGAGCATAGTGGCGTCACAGTGTGGAGAACGGTGACGTCTTCCTCAAACTATGCTGGGAATTTCCTGATTAGCTCGACTGGTGCCAGAATGGCAGCATCAAAACATTTGGACAGACTAGTTGGCTTCTAAACTCTGGACAGTAACTGAAACCAGCAGAAACAGTTTGGATTATTACCTACATAAAACTTTAACAGTGTGCGCACAGACCCAGTGCTGAACTGGGCTCACTGGGCCTTAACCAACAGTACAGACACAGGAAGGGATCAGACCCACAACCTCAGCAGCACCGGTGCCTTGCTCTGGGATTGATTAAAAAGTTAATAATAAAAGCATATTATTATATAACATATACATAAATATATTTTTCTTTATTTTTGTATCCCTTGTATCATTTTGGGAACCTATGGGAACCTACCAAAATCAAAAAATATATTAATAAATGAATAAATAAGTCATTAAATGTTGCAAAAATATTAAAAAAGAAATGTAGCCATTAATTAATTGATAAAATGTGAAATAAATAGATTTCAGTTTTAATTTGCTTCTGTATTTATTTATCTATGTATTAATTCCCTTATTTATTTACTCTTCTCTTTAATTTTCCCATTTATTTATTAATGTATTCATTTTTATTATTTTTTAATTTTATTTATTTATTTTTGCATTTATTTATTTATTTTTGCATTTATTTTTTATCTATTTTTAAATGTATGTATTTACTTATTCATTTATGCTTGATTTTCCCTTTGTATTTCACTCCTTTTTACAAAGAAATGTGTTAAAAAATGTATAAAAAAAAGAATGAATAAATAAATAAGTTTGGGGAAATAAATAAGGGGTGGAACGAAAGGGAAAATTGTGCATAAATAAATTTAAATGTATTATATTTGTATTTATTTATTTGTATATGTATTTATTTTTGCATTTATTTTCATTTATGTATTTTTGCACTTGTTTTTGTATGTATTTATTCATATTCAAATTTTTGCAATCTATCAAATGCAAATCCATTTGCATTTGATAGAAATCAAACTGCAACTTTAGAATAAAGAAAACAAGCTCTTTTTGTGTGCATACTTTGAGTAATTTTGTCAATTTTCTATAAAATTCGTGTTCCTATTTTACAATTTGTATTATTGCCCTGATTCTACATGTTTCTTATGATTTTACTATTCAATTCCAGAGTCAGTAGCAGCGTTTACAACCTGGTAGTGATACTGACGGTGCCTCTGGGTCTTTGGTTTGTTTGTGTTTGGATTAAGGAGAGTTTCCTTCTCCAACAGGCAGACCTGACATGGAGGGGAAGCTTTATATGATGCTTATGTCTTATGTTATATTAGGTTCTGTCATGTATGACTACATAAACAGACTCTAGTGTGTGTCCCTGGATCTAGAGCTGCAACGAATGGTCAATTAACCGATCCACAGAAAATTATTCTGCAACACTTTTGATAATCCACTAATAATTTCAAGGTAGATAATCACTGGTTCCAGCTCCTCAAAAAAGCTTCTGAAATGATTCTGTTTTTTTTTGGTTGAAACTAAAACATTTGAAAACGTCACCATGAACTCTGGGAACTTGTGACATTTTTCGTCATGCAAATAAAGACGAATGGAAACCAAAAGAAAAGAGAGAGAAAGAGAGAGAGATCAGTGACTCTGCCCCGAGGAAAAGGAAACTCTGGTGACTCACTGAGTTCTTAAACCTGAAATACTGGTCTGACTCCTCCTCCTCCTCGTTACCATGGCTACAGGACTGGTGGTGGGGGGGAATGGGGGTGCAACAACAGATCTACTGCCATCAAATGGGGGTGGGGGGGGGGTGGGGGTTACTACTACAACTAATACTACTATACTGCTAACTAATGATACCACTGTTACTACTACAACTAATACTACTATACTGCTAACTAATGATACCACTGTTACTACTGCAACTAATACTACTATACTGCTAACTAATGATACCACTGTTACTACTACAACTAATACTACTATACTGCTAACTAATGATACCACTGTTACTACTACAACTAATACTACTATACTGCTAACTAATGATACCACTGTTACTACTACAACTAATACTACTATACTGCTAACTAATGATACCACTGTTACTACTGCAACTAATACTACTATACTGCTAACTAATGATACCACTGTTACTACTACAACTAATACTACTATACTGCTAACTAATGATACCACGGTTACTACTACAACTAATACTACTATACTGCTAACTAATGATACCACGGTTACTACTACAACTAATACTACTATACTGCTAACTAATGATACCACGGTTACTACTACAACTAATACTACTATACTGCTAACTAATGATACCACTGTTACTACTACAACTAATACTACTATACTGCTAACTAATGATACCACTGTTACTACTACAACTAATACAACTATACTGCTAACTAATGATACCACTGTTACTACTACAACTAATACTACTATACTGCTAACTAATGATACCACGGTTACTACTACAACTAATACTACTATACTGCTAACTAATGATACCACTGTTACTACTACAACTAATACTACTATACTGCTAACTAATGATACCACGGTTACTACTACAACTAATACTACTATACTGCTAACTAATGATACCACTGTTACTACTACAACTAATACTACTATACTGCTAACTAATGATACCACTGTTACTACTACAACTAATACTACTATACTGCTAACTAATGATACCACGGTTACTACTACAACTAATACTACTATACTGCTAACTAATGATACCACTGTTACTACTACAACTAATACTACTATACTGCTAACTAATGATACCACTGTTACTACTACAACTAATACTACTATACTGCTAACTAATGATACCAGAGACTTTCAAAACAATGACTTGGTCCCACCTCTGCTAATACTACATTAATTACTACTTAAACTGAGACTACTACTGTCACTACTGCTAGTAATGTTTCTAATAACAACTGTACAGCCGTCTCTCTCTCTCTACAGGAAGTTTAAAGGTCAAAGGTCAGAGTGGATGGCTAAAGGACACTTCAGCAGGTTGAGGGGTTTGAATCCAGGTTCACTGGTTGGACTGAATACATCATATAAAAGACGTTTAAATCATTTAAATACCAGCTGAGATGTCTTATCTAATATTCAGGGTCTATTTTGAGTATTCACTCTGACAAAACTACTGCAAAGTATTGAAAATGAGTTAAGTTAAGTGACTGATTCAAACTGTGATTTGAGGTTTTCTTTAATAATAGCTCAACTTTAGCTGGCGGCTCGAGGCAACAACAACAACGTTTATACAACTACAAATGAAAAGGATGGAGGGAAACAAAATCAATGTGCTGTAATTACAATAACTACAGACATGTAAGAAATGATATGATTAGTAGAGCTGAAATGAGTAGTTAAATAAAAATAATTCATTGTAAATTGAATATCTTTGGGATCTCTGACTGCTGCTCAGATGAAACAGGAAGTATGGAAAGATTTGTCAGTATTTTTTAAACTTAAACTGACTAAATGATCAAACTAAATCAACAGACAAACATTACGTCTTTTTTCAGAACAAGTTTCTTTGCCAAGTATCACGTTCGCTCTTGTGTTGTGACCAGTCAAGGTCTCTTTTTAAACCAATTATACAGCTAATTCAGAGTCACAGAGGTTAAAACGACATGACAGGACAGTTAATAACACACTAAAACTGCAACGTACACAGTAACCGTCTTTGAGAATGTAAAAATAGACTATTAAATAAGCAGAATGATAAATACAGCCAAGGTGAGTCTGCTCAGAAGATACTGAAAGTATTTGTTGTGGCTAAAACGACCAAGTCTGCATATTTAACATCACAGTGAAATAAATAAAGGCTTCTAAATATCTTCAGAGTGACTCATGCTGAGAGTTTTGTCTCTCGCTTTGCCACAAAAATCCAAAATATCTGGAGTGTTTACGTCAGCTCATCGTAGTTTCATTGCATTCTTCCAGCATGAACATTTAGTTTCTTGCATTAAAACGCTTGTTTAACAAGTTCTGTCATTGGTATTTATTTTACTTGTACTGTGTTTTTTTGTCATGTTTATTCTTCTATGTGCCGATATTACTCGATATCATCACAGATAAATCCGTATCAGTGTACGTATGTTGGCAGGTATGTAAACAGAAATTAAAGGTCATTAATGTTTTTTTGGTCTATCTATTGGACCTGTACTTTTAATGCAAGTTTAACATATTTTCATTGTAAAAGTGTTATTATTCATAATTATTGTTTACCGCTAAAAAAGTACTGTGATCTTGTATTTACTTACTTACTTACTACTGTTACTATTTATTGTTTAGTGAAGGTAGTTGTCCGTGTTTTGGCCTTAGAACTTTAACCCTTTCAGTGTGTTTTCAGTTCATCAAAGTTAATTATAACATTTTGGTCGCCTAAAAATATCTGATTCAGCGTTTGGTTGTACTTAGCTCCACCCTCTCGTGTCACGTCTAGTTGCAAAAAAACAAGATGGCGACGGCAAACAAACCACGATGGCGACGGCCGAAAACCAAGATGGTGACGGCCAACAAACCAAGATGGCGACGGCCAACAAACCAAGATGGTGACGGCCAACAAACCAAGATGACGATGGCCAACAAACCAAGATGGCGACGGCCAACAAACCAAGATGGCGACGGCCAACAAACCAAGATGGCGACGGCCAAAAACCAAGATGGCGACGGCCAACAAACCAAGATGGCGACGGCCAACAAACCAAGATGGCGACGGCCAACAAACCAAGATGGCGACGGCCAACAGACCAAGATGACGACGGCCAACAAACCAAGATAGCAACGGCCAACAAACCAAGATGGCGACGGCCAACAAACCAAGATGGCGACGGCCAACAAACCAAGATGGCGACGGCCAACAAACCAAGATGGCGACGGCCAACAAACCAAGATGGCGACGGCCAACAAACCAAGATGGCGACGGCCAACAAACCAAGATGGCAACAGCCAACAAACCAAGATGGCGACGGCCAACAAACCAAGATGGCGACGACCAAAAACCACAATGGTGACGGCCCAAGCCTACACTATACATTTTACTTTCAAAAATTAGATATCAAAAAAGACTAAAACAAAAGATAATCAATATCGGCCTCCAAACTTTCATATTAGCCGGGCTGTAGTAATGTTTGTTGTGAAAACATTTAGTAGTATTTGCAGTAAAGTGACATCACTACTGACAGAAACCATTCACAGCTCTGTAGAGGTGATTAAGCCCCGCCTCCTGCAGCGTGTTTTCGACAGCGAGGCGTTTCCTGCTGGTATTCAGGACCAACACGCACAGTGATGAGTCAGCTGTGAGGGGGCGGTGGGGGGTTTCTGTTCATACTGAGTCACCTCTCAGGACTCCAGAGTCACAGTTAGTCAGTCTGTCCCTGCTGAGAGCAGATTCACTATGAACCAGATAACCTTAGAGTTAATACTACACAGAACATGTGTACGAGCCTCCAGAGCAGCTTCAGGGCTCCTTTCCACGTCCTCTGAACTCTACTGGAGGATGAACATCATTCTCCTAAAACATCTCGTAGCTGTTCAACTGTCCAAAGAACCCCTAGAAACTCTGCGTAGGGCAGAGCGATAACACAAACTAACAAATGTTCATGATAACGATGATAAATTGATGAGACTTAATTCGTTTTTTTGAATCCGTTTTCATCTTCCTACAAAAACACTAGACAAACTGCCAATACGTCGTAGGCTCCGCCGGAGAGACATTTTGTCTGTAAAAGACAAATTTGGTGGTTAAATTCTAACGCCACTATTCCATCATATACACCGATCTTGATTCTAGCGTATTTTAATGAGTTTCCTGCCTGATTTTGAACATGTAGTGAATTAGGAGAATTAGGCTTCTAGTGTGTTTTAGCCCACAGTCCGTAAATAGCTATTAATATTTAAAACCACAGCTAATTAAGAATCATTAGACATTAATTATTATAGTTACACACAGCAGAGCTGATGTCATTAACCTGGATTTATGTTGATATTGTCAGACGACGTCACAGTTAGAAAATAACGATTTTCTAAGCAGAGCAGCAGCTTGACAACAACTGCTGGTTAACATGCAGCGTTCATGAGCTACGATGAAATCACTGTTTCATATCGGTTCAGTTGTCTCACAACAGTCACAATGAGAACAACTATGTGGTGAATTCATCTGCATTAAAACACAGTGATGGTGATCACAGAGAGCCGGAGGAGAGGTGTAACGGGCTAAAACCATACTTGCAAACGCTCCCGATTTTCCCAAGAGAAAACCGTTTTTCATCGCCCTCTCCCGGTTTCCTCCCGGAGTCACAATTCTCCCGATTTATTAACTTTTTTTTCCCTTTTCGTTATCTCCAACCTGTTTCTGGCGCTGTACAGCGTCTATAAGCTCTACTGTTTCTACCCGGACGACAACACAGCTACACCTAATGTAGTTTCCCGACGGAGGAGAGAAGTCTATGCTCACGACACAGCGCAGTTTGAGCTGCTCTCACTAACATGACAGCGTGCAGCGCCCAAAGTTGAGCTTTGCTCGATGCAGCAAAAAGCCGCTGTGGGGCGACGCAAGCCGTTAGAAATAACGTGTTTCAGAGGTCAGTGGTGTCGTTGTTGCGTTGTGTCTGAAAGGACCTTCAGTGAGTGAGAGGCGGAGAGAGAAATGGAGAGAGATAACAAAGAAATACTGAATGAGTGAATAAAAACTGATGAATATTAGTTTATGCCAGAATTATTCAGTTTTCTTTCCTGAGAATTAAAAGTAAAATTAAAAGTTTAACATAAAATGCTGTTGCAGTATACTTATTATTTTGTTATTTTCATTCTTTTAAAGTCACCACAATGCAGGAAACAACGTCTCTGACACTCCCCCGCTTTGGTTTTGAAATCCTCCCTTTTTTTTTAAGGACTCAAGGTTTACAAGTATGACTGCAACTCTCTAGAGTAGCAGGTACATTTGGGTATTAGTTTGAATTCCTCTCTGTAGGTTAATTCAGACCTTTTGTATTCAAATAAAAAATTACTTTTACATCAGGTCGGTAGAGTCCTGATGTAAACCTGCAGCCTGTTTGGTGTCTTAAGCTGCAGTTTAAAACCTGATAATTGCCACCGACAGTCTCACCTGCTCAGAGACTCAACTATCAGACGGACTTTAGACTCTTCTGTTTCCTAACAGCTGACTTTCTGCTAACACACACACACACTCACACACACACTCACACACACACACGTCAGTCTATCTGGATGAAGACGTTTACAGGCTTGGAGGAGTAAAACCAAACTGAGAAACTCTGCACTATTTTGGACAGGGCAGAAATAATCTGACATTTCATCAAGAAATGATTTTACACCTTTACATTGATACATTTATCCGTCACTATACTTAACTATGATGCCTTGCTAAAGTTTTGGCCATGTAAACTAGGCATATTATTATTGAAGAGTTTAATAAGAGATTTAGAAATAAGAATTGTGTGTTTACAAACATCACTGATGTAAACAAGCCTTTAACAGCATGAGGACATACTAATAATTCAGATCTAGTTGTTGTCCACAGTAAGACCCAATCAGGAAGCGAATGTGGGCGTCTGCGTCAGCGTTTTCAAACATCTCCGTTTCTGTCCGTCCAGACTAAAAAACTAAAAAGGGGATCAGCAGCGTTTTCAAACGTCTCCCTTTTAGGGGCTCGAAAATGCTGGAGTAGTGTGGACGCTAGAAATAAACGTAGCAAAAGTTATGCGTAAACACTGTTGCTGTGCTGTGCTTGTTATGGCGCATTCACACCAAAAGTGAAGCGAAATTTCTATGCGGCGCAATTACATACAAAGTCAATGCAAAGAGGCGAATAGACGCAAATTTGCGCAGGAGTTGAAATATTTCAACTGGAGCAAGAAATTGGCGTGCCGCTGTGTGGTGAAAGCATGAATCTAGTATGTGTCTGTGGTCACCCAGAGCTCCGATAGTCCATCTGTACAGAGAGCAGAAACCACAGACTGTCTCTGGTAGAAACAACAACATCTCTAGATGACTTTATGTTGAGTGTTGATGGAGCAGCTGTTATAGCCTGGTACTGATCCATCCAGACTACATTCAGAAAACAAGCATTTTAAAAGTTGTTTGCTTGTCGTCATGGTAACAGACCTGACAAAGCATGAATTCAGACTTTTTACTAATCAGCATCATTATGTAGTTATTTCAGCGTCATTTTGATCTGTTTATTGATATTAAATCACAGCTCAATCTGTTTATTTAGGGTTCATACCTCAGTAGAGACGTGTGGCTGCTAGATACAGTCAGTGGAATAACACTGTGTGTGAATACAGCTCACCGCCGGGTGATGTTATGAACTCAGACACGACGGCGTTTGGTTTTCTGACATATCTGGGACTTCACCAACATGTACAAAGCAGCAACAGAGGTTATTTCTTCCATGGTTGATGGAGGAAAGAAAAGTTGTTGGTATCTATGGAGACGAGCTCCTCCTCCTCTCCGGAGCGTCAAGAGCGAATGAACACAAATGATACCGGCGGCGAGTTAAGCGCGGTCGAAAATTCGCTTCGCTCTTGGTGTGAATGCAACATTACTCTTCTGCATTGTAACCTAATGAATATACAGCAAATGAGACCTTCAAAAGACAACAATTGTTGTGGAAACTAGTTTAGCTCTAGTGCAACTGATTTTGTGTAATGGCACCAGTTAAATAAGGGTAAGTGCAGTCCCTCCACTATTTGGTCACACCACTGATGTCTGGCCACATACAGAAGAGCACACAACAGTCTGTACCACCATTATCAGGAGAAACATGTTGTGATAGTATTGTACTGGGAGTCACGCTGGCATTCCTGATTAAAGCAATCTGTAAATACCAAATAACTGATTCAGACTGCCACTCTGAGCTCTGCCTGAAGCACCTACAGCTGTCCCTCTTGGCAGTTTATTAAAGCTGCAGTAGGCAATATTGGCGCAAATAGGATTTAAAAAAGTTATTTTTAGAAAACGGACGCTATATGGTGACAGTAGTACATGAAACAGGTAACCTGAGTTAAATCCTGTTCCTCTGTGTCCTACTGTGTCCTCCGGTGCTCCTAACGGCATCTGAAGGATTTCACTTACCGGAGGAAAACAAGGTCCGCTGCCCAGCTGCAGTCTATGAGAGCCGGCTGTCAATCACTCGAGAACTCCGACCAAACGGTCAAACTAGGCAGCGCTGATCAAATATGAATTAATATTCTGTTACTGTAATGACTATTTCTCTCCTCAGATGTTCTCAGAATCATCTTGTAGTTACTGTTTAGCTGTAAAATGAGAAAGTTTGTGACCCAGCCGCCATTGTAAAATCTGCTGAAGGAAGCCAAGTTCTGGTCACATGACCGGAGCACAGCCAATAGGAACGCTCTCTCTCTCTGAAATGACCTGTGATTGGTCAAAATCTGCCGTCACGGGCTAGATTTTTCTAAAGCCTGAAAACAGAGACATGAGGAGGAGCAGAAGTCTAGTTGTCTCTCAGAACACTTGAAACACAATATGCTGAAAGGTTATTATGAGATTTTTGCCAAATTATGCCAAAAAATTGTTGCATACTGCCGCTTTAACATACAATATCGATGAGTATTAAAGCTGCAGTATGCGATATTGGCACAAATATGATTTAAAAAAGTTATTTTTAGAGAACGGCCACTATATCGTCACAGTAGTACATGAAACAGGTAACCTGAAAAAAATCATGTTCCATGGAAGCCAAGTTCTGGTCACATGACCGGAGCACAGCCAATAGGAACGCTCTCTCTCTCTCTGAAATGACCTGTGATTGATCAAAGTCTGCCTTCACGGGCTAGATTTTCTCTAAAGCCTGAAAACAGAGACATGAGGAGGAGCAGAAGTCTAGTTTTCTCTCAGAACACTTGAATTACAATATGCTGAAAGATTATTATGGGATTTTTGCCAAATTATGCCAAAAAATTGTTGCCTACTGCCACTTTAAAGCCCCCCCAGTAGTGTGTAGTCCGGTGCTCACTCACCGCTATCAGGGTGCTGTTCCGGCTCTGCTCCGCCGCCGTCCCTCCGCTCTCCCCGGGCTCTGCGCTGCCTCCTCCGCCGCCTCCCTGCGCTCTCTGGCCGGCCTGCTCGCTGCTGGGCTGCGGCTGCCGGTGCTTGTTGGACCGCTTGGCCTTGGCCTGCAGGCAGCGCTGGTGCAGGGCGAAGGTCTGCTGCCTCTCCAGCTCCAGCCGCTCCAGCGTCGCGTTCTCGTAGCGGCTCTCGCAGCTGTTGTGATGCTGCCGGAAGAGCTCGATCCTCCGGCGGAGCCTCTCCATCACCGCGCTGTGTCGCGGTGTAACAAAATCCGCCATCATCAATAAAAAAAAAAAAAAAAAAGACTTGTAGTAAAAAAAAAACTCCCCGGCTCAGGTTTCGTCCATAAAATGCTGTTTTTTTTCTCCTCACTCTGGGCGTCTATGCACCCCCCCCCCTCGCCCTTTACAAAGCCTCCTGTGCTGGCTCCATGGAGGCGACCTTTGTCTTGCTAATGGCCTTCAGTCACTCACTGCCGGGGAGGAGGAAGGGTTGTGGGTGCAACACCATCCAGCCTCCTGATCCCACTCACTATAAACTTCATTATTACACAACAGCTGTGTGGAATAACAGAGCTGCTGTTAGAGACACTTTAACCACAAATCACAAAAAAACCTGATTTATCTCTGAAAACAAAACCTACTTTTTTTTTTGGTGAAATTAATATTTCACATTTAAATTCCAAATCAATGAAACAGTGTGTCTCTATAACAAGCTAACTCCCAGTGAGCTAAGTGAAGTTAGCAACATTCCTCCACTCACAAAAAATCAAAGTTGGAGCGTCGAAAATTCCTTAAAAAACTGAGTTAAAATGAGGCTGTTTCCACAGCTAGCTCGGGTTAAACTCTGGCTTCACTTCCCCGTGTGTGTTCCCGGTACCGTGACCCTCTCTGGGAGCATCACACCGGGGCTACAACTAGCCTGAAACTTTTTTTATTTCTGCTCCGAGTATTTAAAAAGTAGTTAGCTTGGTTGGCTAAGCTAGTTAGCTCGGTGAGCTAAGCTAGTTAGCTTCGGTAGCCGTTGGGCTAACAACTTCACAAACTCGGCTAATAAATTTAATATTATTATTATCTCACACTCAGGAGAAAACAAACCACAAGGCTTTCCAGATAAGCTTATTTAAACTCACTTACTGTGAAAGTGTTGTTGTCCTACAAACAGCTGATCCTCCGCCTCCTGTAGCCGTTAGCCGTTAGCTGCTAACAGCTAGCTGCTAACTCTATGTATTTGACGGGGCTAACGTTAGCTCCGTTAGCATGCTAGGTGGCTAGCCTGAAAGGTTTAAATAAAAGCATCATACTCTCTGTTTATTCCTCCCGCGGTTTCCCGGCCTGGATATATTCCTCCCCACCTGGCCGAGCCCGAGTCGGGTTCTGAGCGGGTTTTAGCGCGGGTTAGTCCAGTTAGACCGGGCTAACTCTGGTCCCCTTTCTGAGCTGTTTCTATTGTTTTCCAGCGGACAGGCAGGGCTACTCCGCCATCTTGGAAACTTTCTCTTTTTTTTTTTTTTCCATCAGCGACAGGAGGAATGTCCCTGATCCCGCCCCCCTCACCGGTGAGTGACAGCACATACAAGCCAATAGAGAGCGAGGAACACTTGGTGACGTCCAACAGGAAGTAATGAATGAGTAATGAATTAACTGACAACAAAAATAAGCAGTGGTGTTTGAATATAATATAATATAGTATAATATAATATAATTTAATATAATATAATATCATTTAATATCATTTAATATAATATAATATAATATAATATAATATAAGATAATACAATACAATACAATACAATACAATATAATTAATATAATATAATATAATATAATATAATTTAATATAATATAATATAATACAATATAATACAATACAATACAATACAATACAATACAATATAATTAATATAATATAATATAATATAATATAATTTAATACAATACAATACAATACAATATAATATAATATAATATAACATAATATAATATAATTTGCACTACTATTTGCACTATTTGCACCATTGGCACACTGTCACTTCACTGCTGTACTTACTTATGTTATCTTATTTTTATTTTATTTCACTTTATTCTATTTAATTGTATCTTTTTTAAGGTGTATTGATATTGGGACTTGTTGTCTAAGCTACTGGATGCCTAAATTTCCTTCGGGATCAATAAAGTATCTATCAATCTATCTAATATAATATGATACAATACAATATAATATAATATGTAAAAATATAACGTGTTGATTATATATGGTTAATTTCACACATAAATGCAAAATAACAAAAGTTATCACCAATTTCACTGGATTTTTATGTGAATTTAAAGAATATATTAAAGACTTCACCGTACAGTTCTATTACCGTTTTGTGTTTATAAATTTGACATTCTTAGAAGTTCAGGAAAAAAAAAATATATATGTGTGTATATATATTAGTATCTCGAAATACTTATCTTGAAATAATGACTTTGAATTGCAAAATAAATACTTATCTTGAAATAATGACTTAGTATGTCAAAGTAATAACTTTGAATCTCGAAATAAATTCTTATCTTGAAATAATTGACTGACTGAAGTAGAATGACATACTATCACAACAAGATGCTAAGTCATTATTTCAAGTTTACATCTTATTTTTATTTTACTGGCGGTAATGGGCTTCCATATAAATGTCCTCATCTGCAGTAAAATCTGAGGAAATTAATCAAAGACACATTAATTAATAATAAAACCACTTTTTCAGTTTCCATTTGGCCTTTTTATTCATCAAAACAAATGTTGACTGCGTGTCCACACACACATCAGGCTCCATCGTCACAGTATGTCTATTCAAAGCTGGACCTCTGGTGTGGCGTCTCAGCGGGTCCATCTCTCTACAATAGTGTGTACATCAGAAACAGGCTGCAGGGCCAACCATTAAAGTTTAGTTCAAAACACAATGTCAACAAAAATAAAAAGTACAGAGTTACACAGTCATGTAAAGGTTTTACCAGCAGATACAGTGTTCAGTCTACAGTCTGTTAAGCTAGGCAGCTTCAGCCAGACACAAAAATAATCTGAGACTAAAAAAAAGGGAGACGACGAAGAGCTGAAACATTCTGGATGGGAATGTACAGTAACGCTGCTGCTGCTGCTGCTGGAGGAGGCGATTCGTCCTAAAGCCCAAAAAAACGTCATATTCTGACGCTTTTCAGGACAACAGCAAAGACTACAGGCAGCAGAGTTTATAGACGAAATGTAACTAGCTTGTTTACCCTAAAAAAAAGGAGGGAAATTAAGGTAATGGAAGCTCTAAGTTCACCTCGAGCCACAAAATCTGACCTCACCAACAGCCAGAGACTTAAACTTCCTCATCCCGCCCACCATTCACTGTCAAAACCCCATCAGCCAATCACGTCGTTGGTGGGAATCAACAGAAAACAGACCCTTTAGTTGCTTTAACTGTCCGGAAAACTGTACGATGATACAAAGAGGACACAAACAGACATCAACAGTCACGTCTCGGATACAAGACTGGACTAATGTAGTTATTTCTTCTTCCACACACTTTCAAGATTCACAAAACCAGTTTTTATTTAAGATATTTTTTCTCTCCAAAGCTGTACACTGACGCCACAGAACGATGCTCGCTCCGTCACACTGAAGTCGGGGAAGCCTCGTTACAGTTTGTGATCTGCATTATAATCCTTAGATGATTTCATGATGAATTAAAAAAACAAAACATAATTTAGGATCTTTACAAGCAATGTTCATGAGATTATTTGTGTTGTTTTCTCGTGATCACAACATCCTTTTTTGTCCTGATGGTGGCGCTAGAGGAAAGGTCAGGAGGTCAGGATTAAACTACTGTAACTTGCAGTTTTTCGGTGGTCGTCAGACGGCGGCGATAGATGTTTAAATTAAAATCCTTTTAAGATTTCAGCTGGTTTTATTTTGGCGACACCTGATGGTTAGTTTCCTCTTCAAAAAGCTCCGTGATTGGCTGTTTCTGCTCTTCCAGATGACATCATTACGTGATATATGCGCATAAATTATAGCAGAATAAATGCCAGCCATAATTGGGTTTGATATGATGACATTTTTTTTAACTGAGTTTCTGTTTTGTCTTCACTCAAGGTCAACTTACTAGCTTTTTCTCAAGCTTTCAACATCATCAACCACAGTATGGAACTTCTGTTACGGATGATCTTTCGGCAAACTCCGTCCCTGAAAGCTCTGGAGAAAAGCTAGTAAGTGAACTTTGAGTTAAGATTATTTTGTCAAACTAGTATTTCCTAAAGTCTTTATCACGCTCAAGTGCCGTCTCTTCTCAAACATGGGGCTAAACTCCGACACGGATTCAGGATTCGTGTAGGAAAGCGTGTGATTGAGGTGCCACAGGTGGACAGGTGAGAGGGTTAAGCGCCTAATTTGTTCACCTTCGTGCCTTTTTCTTTTCATTGGGAGTTAGAAGAAAGAGAGGCTTGGTGTCCATCCACCTGCTGACGTGACGAGTTGGACGTCCAAACAAAAAGACGACAGCAGCTCGTTTTACAGACTGAAGGTACTTTAACAACAAGAAAAGCTACACAGGTGAGTCTGGGTGTTTACACCTTAAAGAGGTAATCAGATCAGGAGGAGCTAACGAGCTGCTGTCATGTTTGTTTGGATAAATAAAGACGGAGGAGGAGCTCATTAATTATGGACTACTAGAGGGTGAAAACCTCGTATCTCCAAAGTGTCATAACTGACACCAAGAAAACAACTGTGAGGTTTTCATACGTCGGTATCAGAAGTTTATCTGCTGCAAAAGACCGACCGGTCTGACGAGATCCACCTCAGCGCCAGGTAACCAACACCTGTCACTCACCTGTGACTGACATTTACAGTTAAATCTCTCCAAGGCTCTGACCTCTGACCTTTCCCCGCCGCCGCCATCAGGACAATAAAACAGTAGAAAAACATGAGGAAACATGATTGCTACATGTGGCGCTAACATGGAGCTAACAGCTTCAAAACACAATTAAATGACAAGAAAATGAGACAAGAAAAGGGAAGTTTTAAATATTAGCAAGGTGGCTAATCACAAGCTAACTTGTAAAATCTAGGCTAACAACTGTTAGTAGGTGAATTAGCTTCGTAGCAGGCTAATTAGCTAGGTGTTGGTAAGTAGATTGTATTATTTATGGGCTTGTTAGCAGCCCGTTGTTAACACTAATTAGTTTGTAGTCCAAGTGGGATGATAGCAAGCTACTTTAAAATTGTAGTACAAAGTAGCCGGATTGCTACCAAGCTGAGCTAATTAGCAGGCTAGGAGGCTAATTATCAACACATTCGGTTGGTTAATAAATATATCTCCCAGAAGGATAATAAATCAACTGTTAGCAGGTGAATTAGCATGTTGATTACAAGTTTCTAGCCTGGCAAACTAGACAATTGTTGGAAATGTTTGCAGGCCAATTGGCAAGAGTTTTGCTTGAGTTGTTGTTGGATAATTCGGGCTACTGTTAGCCTAATTAGCAGCCTGTTGGTAGGTTAGTTAGCAACACTTTTGGCAGGTTAATTCCCTGATCATTTGTAGGGTAATACATCGCCCAGAAGGCTAATAAATCAACTGCTAGCAGGTGAATTAGCATGTTGCTTACAAGCTAGTTGCTAGCCTGGCAATTGGCAAGACTTTTGGTTGGTGAATTGTTGGATAATTCAGGCTACTGTTAGCCTAATTAGCACCCTGATGGTGAGCTAATTAGCAGCCCAAACAGGAAGATGGTTACTTCAGATTGACGGCTAACTAGTGGGTGCTGATGACCAAATTTCCGTCTGTCAGGAGACTTATAGCAAGTTGCTGGGCGCTAATTAGCATGCTGTTGGTAGGGCGGGGCATGCTAGCTCAGAATGGCGCGGGGCGCTGAGCGGGCGGTGGTGGCGGGGACGTGCTGATCCCGTGGGTTCGGGTCTGCTCAGGTGTTATTAAGGAATGATGCAGGAAGTTTTAGTTAATCTCAGTTAATCTCTTTCAAAATAAAAAAAAAAATCCTTTAAATCACGCTAACTCAGTCCTGTTCATACTGGAATCATCATCATCATCATCATCATGAGCAGGCGTCCATTTATTGGAGGTCTTGATTAGTTTCCTGTCGGCTTCACTGCTTCCACGGGTTCCATTTAGGCGCCATCGCCTCGGAGTAGAAGAAGAGGAGGAGGAGGTGGGGGGGGGGATACTTTAGGGGAGGGGGAGATGGGAGGAGGTGATGAGGTCAGGGCTGTGGATTCAGAGATATCAGTCCTTTCTGACCTTCCTGTTCCTGGGAGATCTCCGCAGAACGTCGTCCTCCTTCTGCAGAGAAAAAAGTTAAGATTAAATTTATTCATCCAGAGAAACGAGGAGATTAAAACTCCCAAAACATTTCAGCTCCATCTGAGTTCTTGAATTGTAGAAAATAACATGTCCGATAAGATATTAACCGGTTTATGACCATAAAGTTGTCTGAAAATTCAACATATATTAAATTATTCTTCATCCCTCCTGTTTGTTTTCACTACAAACCAAAAGATGGAGGGAAACTTCACACATAAAAGCACCTGAATGCATCATTACACTGAAATTAGACTGCAAAGTTTTGGCCCTGATCATCTCCTCACCTCGTCAGCCGTCGCCTCCCTGTCTGCTTCCTCTTCATCTTTCTCTGCGGGACTCTCCTCTTCTTCATCACTCTTCTCTTCTGCAGCTGAAAGAAAATAAAGATTTAATCAGACCAACGGTGACGGACAGCAGGAGACCGAAGGGAGGAAATAAACAATCTGGACGTCGTAGTAACCTGGACTGCTCTTCTCTGCCTCTTCAGCCTTCTCCTCCTGCTCTTCTTCCTCCTCCTCTTCTTCCTCCTCTTTCTCCTCCTCCTTTTCTTCCTCTTTTTCCTCCTCCTTCACGTCGGGCTGAGCTTCGTCCGTCTTCTTGTACTCTGCTGCCGGCGTCTCTGGAGTCTTCTTCTGCAAAACATAACAGGAAAACTGTTCAGTTCAGCTTCACAGAAATTTGTCCAAAAATTTGTAGAAAGAAAAATATAAAAATGTCCAAATAATATCCCAAAATTATTAGCAAATTTGAAAAAAAAATAGTGAAAAATGTCCAACAGATTTGTGAAAAATATCCGAAAAAAAACGTCTGAAAATTATTTGTAAAATATGTAGAAAAAAATTTGATAAATGTCCAAAGAATGTGAAAAATATGAAAATTTGTAAAATGTCCCGAAATATCCAAAAATGATTAAATATGTGAAAAAATATTCAAAACATTGAATAAACGTACATTTTTTTACATATGTAAAACAAATAGTGAAAAATATATATTAATGTGAAAAATATCCAAAAATTATTAACATATGTGAGAAACTAAGTGAAGAAAAAGTCTAAAAAATGTGAAGAATATCCCAAAAATTCGAAAATTATAAGCTGGAACCATGAAGTGTTTTTACATGCAAAATTAAATCAAAATAGTTTCACATTAATTTTCTGGTAATCGACTAATTGATTAACGGACTAATTGATTAATGGACTAATTAATTAATGGACTAATGGTTTCAGCTCTACTTGTATAAACTGTTGGGAGTTTAATTTAGAACTAAACATCATATTTTATAAACTATTCATATGTTTTGAAGGCAAAAAACTGAATCTACAAAGAAACTAAAGCTGTCAGATAAATGTAGCGGAGTAGAAGTAGAAAGTAAAGTACCTCAAATTTAAGTAAATGTCCGTAATTATATTCCACAACATATCTGAAATCTCTCTGTAGCACACACATGATGTTATAGTTGTGTTGTTTCTGATGATGTTTCACAAGAACAGACAGAAACTAAACTACAGCACCACAGAACCAGAACCGGCACCAGCAGCACACAGAAACAACACAGGAAGCTACTCTAGCAGCGTCAGTCACCGAGCCCGAGGAGGCGCTGGCGGGTCGGTTTGGGCGTCCGGCTTCGTTAAACTCTTCCTGTAAGCTGGTGAGACTCAACTGACCCTGATCTGATCCTGAAGACGTCTGTGGAGTCACAACACACAACCAGACTGAGCCGTCAGCGCTGGGAACCGGCTGCACCGCGGGTCAAAAACAATCCAGGTAACAACTGCTCAGCTCTCATTTCCCTCCAGGTAGAAAGGTCCGTCTATCCAGCTAACAGTACAGTACATTGTGTGTGTGTGTGTGTGTGTGTGTGTGTGTGTGTGTGTGTGTTACCTTGCCGGTGCAGCAGAAGACGATGATGAGGACGACCGGTAAAGCCACGGAGAGGACGTAGACGACCCAGAGCCACGGGCGCTCCTCTGCAGCGTTCAGCATCTGAGTGGCCAAACCGGGCTGCAACAACAACACAAACACATTAAAGAATACACAAAAACAAGGAAAAAAAGACTTTAAAGGTCCCATATCCTGCTCATTTTCAGGTTCATACTTGTATTTTGGGTTTCTACTAGAACATGTTTACATGCTTTAATGTTCATAAAACACATTATTTTTCTCCTCCTGTCTGTCTGAATATACCTGTATTCACCCTCTGTCTGAAACGCTCCGTTTTAGCGCATTTCAAAGGAATGGCAACAGAATTGCGTTGCTAGGCAACAGCTTGGGTCCATGTTTACATCCTGTCAGCTGATGTCATTCACATACACTGCAACAGGAAATAAACTGGGACACATTTAGAATGTTTACATTTAAAACTGTGAAATGGTCTAAATATTGTATATTTGTAGCTTGTTTCAAACGCACAGTTTCTGAATACGGGCTGTGTGTATTTCTCCATGTATTGAGTGTTTTGATTCTTTCACAGTATTTATATATCACTTAAACCTGCTTTATAATATAAAAGACATGAAAATCTCACTTTTTACAATATGGGACCTTTAAATTAACTTCACCTTTCTATATCCTGCAAACTTGTGTTCATTTAGTGTTCCTTTATTACTTTATTTATATTTGACCCACTGACAAATAGAATTAAAGTACACTCACGTCAGCGGCGCCCTCGGCAGCCTTCTTCAGCCCCCAGCCGTCGGTGGCCCAGCGCTCGGCGGTGTTGCGGTCGTCGGTGATGAAGAAGTTGTCGAAGTAGATGTCGGAGGTCATGGACCAGAGCTCGAGACCCACGGCGCTGAACGGAGTCATCCTGAACGGCTGCAGGTCCTCGAAGAACGCCGGGTTGGCGATCTTCCTCGGCTTCCAGACGCCCTGAGGACAGAAACCGGATTATCACCAAAGAACGGACGTTTATAAGAAGTGAAAGTCAATACGAGCAGCAGAGCTACGCTTCCGCCATTTTGGACTGAAAGAGACTACAAGACGTTGGTAAAACGTCCTCCTACAAAGAGACGTACAAAAGTAAAACTACATTATTTCTATTCACATATTCTACTGAAGTGGCCTGTGTTGAACAATAAAATATTATAAATATAATAAGAGTTTCAATCAGAAATTTAGTAAAATGTCCGAAAAATATCCCAAAATGATTAAAATATGTGACAAATGTCCAGAAAATGTGAAAAAAAAATCCAAAAATTATTAAAATATGTGAAAAATTTGAAAAATGTCCAGAAATTCTTCTGAAAATATGTGAAAAAAAGGGACAAATAAATATGATTATAATAAGCGTTTTCAGTCCAAAAAGGCGGCTGTTGTCAAAAACACACCAGAGTTGCGTTTCTTTGCTTAAATTTCCTTCGGGATCAATAAAGTATCTATCTATCTCTCTCTATCTTCGATACCGGTCCAAACATGGCTGCACCTGAACGTCTCCCTACGGGAGGAGGCGGGGCTTATAAACTCACCTGGTAGTTTGGGTTGTCGATCATCGGCGGCTTCCACTTGCCCTTGTGGTTGGGGTTGTCGATCATCGGCCGTTTCCAGGCGCCGCAGCCGGGAGCGCTCTCACAGGCGGGGTTCGGGATCTGAGGAGCCTCCCACTCGCCGTCCATGTCCTCGTCCCTGACAGACAGGAAGTACAGACAGACAGGTGAGGCGGGGTCTGGAGTTTATTCACATCTTAAATCAGCCAATCAGAGGTTGACACGTTATGACTCACCAGTCTTCAGGTTTGACGGCGTCGGGGTCTCCGATGTACTCCGGCTCGTCGTCCAGCCAGCCGTCTGGTTTCACTGCGTCTTCATCTGGAACCTGAGCAGGAGCGTCCTCGTCCCTACGGACACAAACACACATATATATAAATATATATATAAATAACCACGAACACACAGATGATAACCAGACATGTACTGACCAGTCCTCGGGCTTGGCGGCGGCCGGGTCCTGGATCTTGGGCCTCTCGTCCCAGTCCTCTGGTTTCTGGTCGTCGGGGTCCTCGATCTCAGCCGTGGGGTTCACAGCGGGGGTCATATCCGTCAGCAAGCTGCCGCTGTTCACCACCGTCTGGTCCACCAGCACCTCGAAGGTGTTGTCAGGGTTCACCACTGGGGGGGGGGGCACAGAGGGGAGGAGTTACACACCTGAGGTCTGTACTACGAAGCAGGATTTGGCGTTATCGAGGTAACTTCAGGGTTAACTCTGGGTTTTCCGTCCTACGGAGGTGGTTCACTTCTTACCGGGGTAGATCTCCATGGTAACTTACACTGAACGGCTAACCTGCTCCGGAGCAGGTTATGTTCCAGATAAGAGATCAACTCGTATAAAAACACCGCCTCCTGACCAATCAGAGCTCAGTGTGCAGATCGTATGGTAATATTACACAAATACGAAGAAGTTTAAGTCATAATCCAGGCTAAAAACAACACAGTTTAAACTGACAAATGCAGGAAGGACAGCTGGATTTATGCTGCGGGTGTTTACCGCTTTGAATTATATTTTTATACTTATTATTTTACTTGGTCTTCAATCCGTTTCACACCGCTGGAAACGGGGACGCACCTGAGAGAAGGTTTAAATAGTTATACACGCCCCTCATAAAATAATGGGCATAATGAGGTGTAATCCATCCATCCATAACATTTCTTATAGCTATATATATATCTAGACGACTTTATCTGACTTTTGAGTGTTCCGTTAAATTAATAAGTCTGTTAATTTACGCATTCACACATCGGGAGTTTTTTCTTTTGCCAGCTGTCCTTCCTGCATTTAGCAGCTTCAACTGTGTTACTTTTAGTCTGGATTAAGTGTTTAACTCCTTCGTATTTGTCTAATATAGTTTACTCTTCCTTTGTAATATGTGCTGCTCTGTCTGTCTGTCTGCTGACAGTAGACTTGTCCATGTCTGTGATTGGTCAGATGCTGCAAACACCGCCCCGTTCACGTGAACGCGCTCACAACCAGATAGAGAAACCCTGGGTTGACTTACCGAGTTGATAACCACCTTCGTAGGACAGTTTAGCGGGAACTCGTTTGTTAGGGTTGGTTAAGCTAGATAACGAGAAGATACCCAGGGTATGTTGAACTCGCTTCGTAGTACAGGCCTCTGGTGTGAATGTGTGTCTTACCCAGTGTGTACAGGTGAGTCTTCTTGTCGGTGTAGTACGTCCTGAGGTCTGCGTCGGGTTTCTTGGCGTGTTTCTCTTCGTACTCTCCAGTTTTGGGGTTTTTGTGTCTGAAGATGAAGTGCAGTTTGTAATCTTCTCCACACTTGTCGGGTCCGAACATGATGGTGTACGGAGTTTTATCCACGAACTGGTCCTGGAGACACACAGAGAGAGTTTATCTTTATATTCATTCATATTTACTTCATGCAGCAGTGAATACAAAGATGTTTCCTCCAAAGCATCATTATGTAATGAGTCATCAGGTGAGTTGGAGGGAGTAATGAGTGAAACTGACCAGGTCGAGGTCCGCAGTCTGAGACAGCAGCTTCACGTAGGCGCCGCCGCAGTCGATCCCCAACTGGAAGTTCACCTCGTACCTGAACACAAACAGATAAAGAGAGAGATGAGAACACTTGACAGGTAGAAGGAGTCAGAGAGGAAGAACCAGAGAGGAGAAGGTCGTCTTCTTACTGGAGGATGAGGGGCCTGTTGTCGAAGGTGAAAGGTCGCAGCAGCTGGGCCGAGATGGCGTGATGTTTGGCTCGAGACTTCAGGACGAGACCTTTATCTCCGGGCAGCTTGCTGTCCTTCATTTCCTCCACGGCCCATTTACCTGTTAGTGAAAACAAGAAGCAGGAGTTCAAAACGAGCTCCAGCTCAACCAGGAAAATCTGCTTTTACATTAATGCACGAGGAATAATAACCTATTGATATATAGAATATATAAGTAGGGGTGGGTATCGTTAAGATTTTAACGGCACTACTACTCTTACCGATACTGCTTATCGATCCGGTACTTATCATTAAGAGAAGTACCTACCGTCATACTTGGCAATATCTTCATCAGTGTCTTCCTTCTTGGCGCTGGACATCACCCAGCTGAAACCAACACACAGCTGAGTTTAGATACCAAACACACCTGATCAGAGAGAACCAGCAGCTCTCTCTGTTTATATAAGGGTTGGAACGCACCCCAAATCACTGTGTAAGGGAGCAGCTGAGGAGAAGGTGAAGAAAAAGGTAAAGAGGAGGAAGGAATGAGAGACTGAGGGGGGAGGAAAGGATAGGAGTAGAAGACGGAGGTACGTAAAGGAAGGAGAGATGAAGAGAGGAAGGAGGCGAGCAATGGAACAAGTGCTGCTGAAGAGGGGGAAGGAAGGAAGGAAGGGAGGAAGGAATGAATGAAGGAAGGAGGAGTTAGGGTGGTAAAAGAAAAGAAACAGAAAGAGGAGAGGAACACAGGGGAAGGGGAGAAAGGATGAGGTGAGGTAGGAGAGGAGAAGAGGAAGGAAGTGAGGCGGTAGGTGATAGGAAGGTGGAAGAAAGGAGACACGAGGCAAGGATGAGAGGAGATGAAGGAGGAGTCAAGGAAGTGAAAAAGTGCAGGTAAGGAGAAGGAAACAAGGAAAAGGAGGAGGAGGAAAGGAGAGAGGATGGACAGAGATTAAGAGAGGGAGATAGTGAGCAAGGGAAAAAGTGATTGTACGAAGGAAGGAAGGAAGGAAACAAGAGAGAAAGTACTGACAGAGGTATATAAGAAAGAAAGAAAGGAGAAGAAGAAAGAGGAAAGGAGAAAAGAGGAGGAAATGAAGAAGGGGAGGAGGCAAAACATGCTGGAGAAGAGGGGGAAGGAAGCGAGGAAACAAGAGAGAAGGGAAGGACTGAAGGAAGGAGGAGTTAGGGTGAAAAATTAGAGATGAAAAGGGGGGAGCCAAGGAAGTGAAAAAGTGCAGGTAAGGAGAAGGAAACAAGGAAAAGGGGGAAAGGAGGAAAGGAGAGAGGATGGAGAGGGAAGCAAGGGCACAAGTGATTTTGAAAAAAGGAAGGAAGGAAGAAGGAGGGAAGGAAGGAAGGAAGGAAGGAAGGAAGGAAACAACAGAGAAAGTACTGATGTACATATAAAAGAAAGCAAGGAAGGAGAAGAAGAAGAAAGAGGCAGATGTGAAGAGGTGGCGGAGGCAAAGGAAGCGAGGAAACAAGAGAGAAGGGAAGGACTGAAGGAAGGAGGAGTAAAGAGGATGTGCTCACCCGTCTAATGTCCCCCGGTCAAAAGACTCAGCGATGAAATGTTCCCCCATCGGCTCAGGAGCCTTGTAGGTCACCTGGACACAAACAGGGAGAGAGGACGCTGTTCATGATGGAGGAAGTTATTTTATTTATTTATTCTATTCTGTTTCATGAACTGAAGGTTTTCTATTAATCTGGATTATCTTTACAGGTGAGTTCTCTCTTCAGTGAAAATATTTCAGGTGTGTTTATGTTTCAGCTGAAGGATCAAACTGGAGTTAACTGGCATTAAAGAGACTTCAGCTCTCAGACTATAATAACTATAATGAGTATAATGACTGTAATGTAAAACACAGTCAGCTCTGATAGTATTAATCATCTTATGGGAACTCTCTGCTCTCCTCTCTCACGTAGTATTTCCTCACGGTATTTAGTTATTTTAGTTTTTAGGCACATTGTTGTTGGATGGTTTCTGTCTAAAATCTGATTAGTAAAGAAAACAGCAATTATGTAGATTATCTTTAAATTTCAGGAAGCAAAGTCTTAAAGGGATAGTTCAGGTGTTTTTCAGTGTTCTATGAGTTACTTCTCCATAGTTAGTGTTTTACCCACAGTAGATGGAATTTGGAGAAGCAGAGAGGAAATAAAAAAAAAAATATGTGCAAAAATAAATAAATTAAAAAAATTATAAAAATACATATATAAATAAAATGGAAACTAAAACAGAAGAGTAAATAAATATAGGAATTATTACAAATATAAATAAATAAATAAAGAAGCAAATTAAAACAGACATATCAATTTATGTCAAATTTTATCAATTAATTAATGGCTTCATTTATTTTTAATATTTTTGCTAAATTTAATGACATTTATTTATTCATTTTTGCTTGATTTTGGCAGGTTTCGTCCTCCATAGTTATCCTGCACCTAACTGAAATACAGGATGGGATGTGCACAAATATGGAGGACGGAACCTGCAAAAATAAAAAAAAAATTACTTTAATATTTAATAAATGTAAAATTAAATAAATGTATAACTTAATAAAAAATAAAAAAGGGGAAAATTAAGATAAAACAAAGTTCAATAATTAAAGAAGCAAATTAAAACAGAAATATCAATTTATTTCACATTTTATCAATTCATTAATGCCTAAATTTATTTGTAATACTATTTTTGGTACATTTAATGGCATATTAATTTATTTATCGAGTCATTTATTTATTTTTTTTATTTTGGCAGGTTCCGTCCTCCATACACAAATCTACCTTTCAGCAGTAATCACATCCAACGCAATGTACTGCTGTGGACGGGGGCAGCAGCTATATTTAGAATATTTTCACCACTTTACCTCGCCGTCAGACAGTCTACCGCTGTCTCGATCAGTTATTTTGTCTGTGTTATTGTGTGACTTTGGTGAATCCAAACTAACCCTTTAAAACACCAAAGTCTCACAATAACACAAACACACTAACTGATCGGTGCAGCGGTAGAGCAGCAACTCCTGTGTTCTCAGAGGTATAAATACATTATAATAAGACATTTAAAGACATCACCTTGGAGAAACTGGGATGGACATTTTTCACTATTTCTTGACATTTTATAGACCAAACGATTAATCTAGAAAATAATGGTCAGATTAATCGATAATGAAATAATAGTTATTTGTTGTGTTTTCCAGTGTGAATGTAGGTCAGTAGATCAGCCGGTCACTTCACTGCTCTGTTATCAAACTGACTTCCTGATTCGGCTGGTTAATGAGCAGCAGACACTTCCTGTCAAATGATTGATTTCTTCAGTAAGTAGCCGTGTAAAAAGCGGGATAATGTTCAGCTAGTTACCGTTACTGATACGACCGCTCAAACTGTACAGACCCTGGAAACGTATAGATGTTGATCTTTTGTATGCTTTTCCACTTTAATTTAAATTTACGTATCCAGTATTTGTCCAAAACAAGTAGGTTTTATTTTTATTTGGAAGAAGCAACATTGCAGTGTACAAATCTTTTTGATATCACATATATATACATATATACATATATACATACATACATACATACATACATGTGATATCAAAAAGATTTGTACACTCTGCAATGTTGCTTCTTCCAAATAAAAATAAAACCTACTTGTTTTGGACAAATACTGGATACGTAAATTTAAATTAAAGTGGAAAAGCATAAAAAAGATCAACATCTATACGTTTCCAGGGTCTGTAGAGTTTGAGCGGTCCAATCAGCTGCTGGAGTCTTACCTTGGGTGTAGGAGGGGTTTTAGGTTCAGCTGGAGCTTCATCCTGCAGGTCTCCCTCCAGGTCCAGCTCCTCCTCCTCTTCAGCTCCGGCCATACCCAGATCCAGCTCGTCCTCCACGTCCACGTCGTCAACCAGATTGTCGTCCATAAGGTCCTCGGCCCGAGAGACAGGGGCCAAACTGAGGCAGAGGAGGCCCGCTGCCAGAAGAACTAACAACCCGACCTTCTGATCCATAGTCTGCAGAGAGGAAGAGGAGGAGGAAGAGTGAGCATTATCTGTTCACGTCTCCTGCTGCATGTTACAGCTCCACAAACTCTCCACTGACTCCACTATAAATAACTACTTCAATACAAACAGTGACATCCCTCCATCATTAACACACAGGTTGTTAATGTGTGTTTCCCTAGCAACCATCCATCGCCACGGTGACTAACCAGCACCCACAGGACACGCAACCTTAATGAGATTACACCCCGCGGGATTACTGCACCCCACAACACCAACACACACACTTAGAGCACGCTCAATTTACTCTGCACATTAACACAAGTTACTCATTACACTAAAACACACACACACACTGCAGCAGTATTACACTGACCTCCTGGGTTTACAGATAAATAAAGTAATGATGCATCTATAGATAACGAAGACAGTAAGAGTTAACTAATTTTTTTAACATATTTTGTAAACAAAGCAACAATTAAATGCTAAATATTTATTTTTGTCTCCCTCTGTGGAGGACAGAACCTGCCAAAACAAGAAATAAATGAATAAATAAATGACTCAATAAATATATATCATATATAATGTCATTAAATGTAGCAAAATATTATTAAAATAAATGTAGCCTTTAATTGATTGATAAAATGTGACTCATTTTGTAATTTATTTATTTATGTTTGCAAAATGTTCTATGTATATTTATTTTTAAAAATATGTATTTATTTATTTATTTGGTAACAGCCCGCTAATTTTTATAATGAGGCAGAAATGCATAAAGAAATGTGTAAAGAAAAGAATACAGAAACAAATAAGTTTGGGGAAATGAATAAGGGGTGAAATGCAAAGGGAAAATTGTGCATAAATAAATAAATGCATAATTAAATATGTACAGTCAAAAATAAATATAAAATATAATAAGTGCAAAAATAAAAAAATAAATGAATAAATAAAACATAAATGAAAAAATAAATAAACAAAAAAATGTAGAAACATAAATACATAAATAAATAAAATTGAAAATTAAACAATAGAGTAGAAAAATAAGGTAATTCATACAAAGATAAATAAATAAAGAAGCAAATTGAAACAGAAATATTAATTTATTTCACACTTTTTCAATTAATGGCTACATTTATTTTTAATATTGTTTCAGCTACATTTATCTATCTATCAAGCCATTTATTCATTTATTATTATTATTTTTTTTCTTTACTCTTCTGTTCAGCATAACCTGAGAATGATTACTCACTACTAGAAAAGTGACCTATAAATAAATCTATAAAATAGATCCTGGCAGATAAACATCATCTCGTCTTGATTTGTAAGAAAAGAGAATAATCCTGCAGCTCTCTGTGAACCTGCTTTACGTCTCACTCAGCAGACTGCCGGCTAATCAGATTAACGTGCAGCAGGATTAGCATGCTCAGCTAACGGCCCGGCTAACGGCGCGGCAGCGTGGTGATGAGGGTGACCAACACCGCTAGCTGTTAGCTTAGCATCCAACCGACTGGCCACGTGGCGTTTGAGGGATTTAGTGGAAAGCGGAAGATTTATGTTTCCCTTAAAAACGTACACAAACTGGGCATGTGACTATTTTGATAACCAATTAAGAAATTTCTCAACTAAAAATGGCTAAAATGTTTTTCGTGCTCCTCGAATGTGAGGATTTTCTTTTCCTCTCGGTTTCATGTTTCAACCATCACTGCTCAGTACTGAAGCCAACAACTGTCTTAATTAAAACGAGTCAGTACTAATGAGTGTTTCAGCTCAAAGCATCAGTCTGGTGGTGTCTTATAGTTTTTATTATTAACAATAAAACTTCCTCACAAATATATAGTTTGATTTTGGGGCTCAACGGAGGAAATAATTATGATTTTCCTGACTAATATTGTGATTAAATGATCTATAAATTAAACTTTAGGCTCATATTTGTGGTCTAGATAATTCTAAACAACATATGTTTGTACCATAATCAAAAATGTACTTATTTATTTATCAAATAATGCAGATGGTTGTATTTTTGGTTATTTTTAATTATTATTATTATTCACAAGATTAATGAATTATTTTTTTATAAAATAAAAAAGAAATGTAAGCAGAATAAATCATAAAAAAAAAAAAAATACAACACTAGTGGTATATTTGACATTACTCAGTAATATTTAAATATAATCTTGACATTAAAAAGCTGTGTTTTATTTATTTACAACACATACAGTTGCCCAGTTATCACAGTAATAGCAAACGGCAAATAAGTTATTTTTAAAATTATTAAAAAATAACTAGCAATTTTAAAATCCTGTTTTCTTTTAAAACTGCGACTAAAGTATAAAAATAAATTAAAAGTACATATTTTTTCAAAAGGCTCAATAATTTCCTAAAACAGCTGCTACAGAGGAAATAGTGATTTTGTTGGGGACTAGTGAGTATTAGTGGCAGCAGGACGGTGTATTTGTGGGATATTGAGTCAATAAATGTTTTTTTCCTACATCCTGTTACAGTATTAACGCTGTTAGAGGCTCTCTGATTGGCTGATGAGTGAAACCAGCTGAAGTTGCTGTTCTTCACCCAGACTGGAGGTAATCTGATATTAGAGTCTGTTTAGCCTGCAGGACATCTGCTGCTCCTCCGATTCAACATCTGATAACCAAACTGGTTTCTAACTGGGTTTGATGGGAGGAAACACACTCTGAAGAACGAATCAAGTGTGTCTGCAGCACCAAAATATGGAAAACATTGATTTAAAGCTGTGTTATCACTTCATCTGTGGACCTTTAATCAATTTATGAAATGTGATTAGACTACAAAATGTATAAAAAGTGAAAAAGAGCTCAAGAAGACGTCTTTAAATGTCTAAAAACAAAATATATTCAGTTGACTGGGATATACAACAGCAATAACTCACACTGGAGAAGGTGAAACTCCCAAAACATTGTGTGATTTTAGCTAATTAACAACTGAAATGATCAATCATTTAATCAATTGTTTCATCTCTGTTAATGTAGACCTTCTACACACTGGCACCACTGTTTGGTCGGATTATTGTGTATTTAATCTCCACCAAGATGTTCACCAAATCAAATGCTAAATTTAGTTAATTTAAGACTTTATTTATTTTTTATAAATAGTAAATCTTAATCACCTCGGTGACGTGACAATATTGTCGTGGTATTTAAACACCTGACTGTGAGACCGGGCTGTGCATCTAATTTATGCTACGTTTTTATCTGGCTTTGGGGCGGAGAATTTGAATATTTTGTTTAACGTTTGAAAAGTTGAACTTGTTTCAGCCGTTTTTTGGGCGTGGAGATGATTTAAAGACATCCAACAGTATTATGAGCGGCTCATTAATAATCAGCTGTTATCAGTTAACTAACAGCCAGCAGACAGACAGGACGGACTGGTTACTATTTAAACAGAAATAAACAGAGAGGAGCCCGAATATAAACACTGAATGAACGACTACAAATGTGTCACTCATCTGTCCCTTTAGCACTTACTTTAAAAAAAACACTGTTTTCTAGTTAAATATCCCAAATATGTGTCAAAGGATGCTTTTAAATCTTTCCCTTCTTCCTCTTCCTGCATATATTAAATTCTTGGGATGAACAATTAAGTGTGAGGAATTTGTGATACCGACAATTACTGACATTTTATTAGCATTAGAGCTGTCAATCGATTATAATATTTAATCTCATGATTGTCCATAGTTAATTGTGATTAATCGCAAATGAATCACATTTTTTATATGTTCAAAATGTACCTTAAAGGGAGATATAATAAATATATACATACATTTGCATAAAGCAGTATATTTGTCCACTCCCATGTGGATAAAAGTATTAAATACTTGACAAATCTCCCTTAAAGGGACATTTAGAACAGATATAAAATGTGATTAATTTGCGATTAACTATTTGAATCGATCGATAGCCCTAGTTTAAATGTTTTACTCTGCTGTTTTACTGGCCAGCTCCAGAAACAGGTGAGAAAGTGTAATCTGTGGAGCTGGTTTCTGTGTGAATGTCTTCAGATTGGAGCGGTTGGCGGTCCGACACAGCGCTCTGAACCCTGAGAGGAACCAGCAGGTTGAACCGGTCGAGTTGCTGCAGGCTTCACCTGGATCCCAACTCTAAACACATGAACCTGGTTCTGACTCTGTTAAGGGCTGGAGCTTCAACCAAAGCTGCTGCACGATTAAAACCATTTTATAAATTTGACCAAGTTTCACCGTTGTTGAAGACAAACTGGTAAACTACACACTCATTAGTGATCAATCGATTAGTCGAGGGATGTTTAATATTGCTTCAGGCCTCTCAAATGAGGATTTCTTACAGCTGCAGACTGAACACTGTTGGGGTTTTGGTGTAAACTGCTTCCAGACCTTTGAATCACGGCCAAATATGTCAGAATTTATTCAGGTCCTGGTGTCGTGCAGGAGGTCAGACTGGATGATGAAGTGAAACACAATGCATCACTGGAGAACGTGTGAAGGGCAACACAAAACAATGACAGATACAGTCCAGAAACCCTCACAGGTTCTTCATTTAGCATAACAAATATACTCAAATCATAACATGGCAAACTGGTACCAATGGATTCTTTAAGTTTTCCCACTACAACCTAAAAATCACAAGTTGTGTCAATATGTTAAAGAAATTAGTGGCGTTAAAACATATTTGCGTTAACGCGATATAATCGCGCTAACTTTGACAGCCCTACTTATTATTAACAATTATTTTTAAAAGGACAAAATGTTCTCGACACTGATGAAGGCATTAAACTATACGTTAATTAATAATTAAATGAAAGCAAACATTCAACAGTTAAATACCTATTTTTTCCTAAATTTTGAGGGTCTGTTAGTTACTTTTTTCTGAAAAGGGGCCTTTTACGTGTTAAAGTAAGGCATAGATGTTATTGATTTTAGATGTTTTTAACCATTAATAACTATTTACATACTACCATTTGAACAAGGAAATCAAAATAAATATCCATTGATAGCTTTAGAACATTTTATCAAGTAGTATCTCGTATTTATTCCATATTCGTTTGTTTCAACACTTCATTTTACACATGATGTTTACAGTAAAATATCAGTAAATTAAATTATGAAATGTGAAGTTTTAAAGGCTGCACCTTTACATCCAAAATAAATTTTATATATGTCATTTTAGAGCTGAAACAAAGAGTCGATTGACAGAAAAGTAAATTGTTTTAATGATAATTAATCCTTTAAGCCCAAATTCTCTCGCTGCAGCTTCTCCAGTTAAATGATTTGCTGCTTTTCTGTTTTAAATCATTTTAACTGAATATTTTGGGGGTTTTTAACCTTGGAATATGTGAAATTGTGTTCCTCCATTTTTCAAAGTGAATGATTGATCAGGATGACTAATTGACAGCTTGCAAATAATCATTAGTTGGCAGCTTCATGACTTTTTGTGTTGGGTTCCACCAAATCCAGCCTCACATATTTGTTATCTTTAGACATTTTATGATCTTCTAAACCGTTTTTAAATCTGTGTTTTTGAACATTTGGTTGCAAAACACAGCTAGGTTTGCACAGACAGATGAAGCTAACATGCTAACTGACATACACACTCATTCATTTAAATTTAAAAACCTGTCTTTTACACATCTTTCTCTCCACATTTCATCTGATATTAATGTTCTTTATCAGGTCATTAATCTCTTCTAAGTGTCCTCTGAGGAGCAACACGTCTGATTATCAACTAGCTCAGCTTAGCTTAGCTTAGCCTAGCTTAGCTTAGCTGCTAACGAAAGCAAACACACGTTAGCTTTATTCTAATAAACTAAGCAGACTCATCCACCTCTACTGAAAGTAACATCATTTAAATACATAGCTAAATATTTAGTGTAAGAGTGGATTAACTGTGAGTAAAGGGCTAACAGGCTAACAGGCTAGCATGCTAACAGGCTAGCTGGATGCACCTGTAGTTAATGAGCCTTAGTTAGCATCAGTTAGCCTCAGTTAGCATGATGCTAACAGCACGCTGGAGCCGCGCAGCCTCGTTTTTAACGGCTCAAAACGGCCGTTATTTAAATAATCAGCGTGCAGACAGTTTAACTGAACCGCCGCCTCTCAGACACCGCGAATGTCCCGCTGTGTCTCCCCGTTAAGAGGCTCGTTTCTCGGCCTCTGTACTCACCTCCGGCTCTGGGATGTGACCGCCTGGGAACTGCCGAGGAGCGTCACATGGGATAACGAAGCGGGGCAGGGCCCGCCTCCGTGCTCCGCGCTGATTGGTCAGCGAGAGGGAGCGTTTGACGTTTCCTGTCAACTGTCAACAGCTGATTGGTGGAAGGGGAAAGCTCGGTCTGACTGGGGAGGGCCCGCCCTCACCGGAGCTGAACCTCGTGGACAGCGTTGATTGGTCGAGCTGTCAGAGGAAAGTGCGCGTTGATTGGCTGGAGTGAGGCTGATGAAAAGGCCTGCTGACAGATTTTATTATAAAACCGAACCAAAGAGTAGAGAGGCAAAGAGACGAAACTCCGGTGTTTTAGTGACAACAGCCGCCATTTTGGACTGAAAACGCTTTTTATATTGATACTATTTTATTGTTAAACACAGGCCATTTCGGTAGAATATGAGAATTTAATAGAAATAATTTTGTTTTACTTTAGTATGGCAGTTTCTAGTTGTTTTTATTTATTATTTTATTGTCTGTGTAAATGTTTTGAGGTGATATCTGCTCAGTTTTAAGGATGATAACTTTGTTATTGTAATGATTTTGCCTTACTGTTTGTAAATTCATTCATCTTGTGAATAAAACATAAAAGAAACAATTTTAGGAGGACGTTTTACTGGCGTCCGGGAGTCACTTTCAGTCCAAAATGGCGCTGACGTTGTAATGGAATTGACTTTCCTTCTTGGCAATATACTTTGACCGTACAACGTATTTACATTTTAAACTCAGTTATATTTTGGACTCAAATTAAAGATTATATATTGTGTAAAACTAATTTTGAACACGATAAATATAATTATCTTAAACATAATGATTATATGGTCAATTTTACATACATAAATGGAAAATAACAAAAGTTACCCACAATTTCAATGGATTTTTAAGTGAATTAAAAAATATATGATCATGTTGTATCTTGTTAGTTTAATCTGTACACACCACAGTTTGTGGTTTTAGGGGGAGTTGGGTGTAACGCAGGTTTTAGTCTCCGTGCAGACACGATGGCACCAAACCTGACCTTCTTACATTTTTGTGTCTCTACAGATTAGAACAAATTAGATATAATGTGTTAATCAGTGAGCGTGTATTTCTTAAACCTTGAACAGAACCAGGCTAGCTGTTTCCCTTGGTTTCCAGGCTTTATGCTAAGCTAAGCTAAGATAACCACATTGTGCCTCCATTTCTGTGCTGAACACGAGGCTGATATCCATCTGAACATCTCTCAGGAGGATTTCCCAAACGGTTGAACTACTCCTTTAATTCTCTGTGAGCTGTGAGAGTCATGTGATCTTCTTCCATGTGACCCATGTGACCTCCACCTCAGCAGAACCCCCTAAACAACAGACTGCTTTTATTCACTGTGATCAACCATGAAGCTGCTTTTTAACGTCCTCGACCCGAATTATCCCCCCCCGGAAATTTACTGTTTTTATCTGTGTTCAAATATTATTGAATGAAAGAAGAAAAACATCCATATTGTTTGTGTCATTACGTACATTTTCTCTGCATCTGCTCACTAAATTTGGCTGCAACTTGTGAAATTGAAGACTTTTATTGTGAAGAGCACTATTTTTAGAGCCTCTCAGGATCACTTCCTGTCAGCTCACGTTTTTTTCTGCATGAAATTGAAATAAATTCCCATCTTTTCTTGTGATTAATCAGCTTGGTACCAGAGGAGTGATGTCGGGATTTCATCATTTTCTCTTTGATGAAACCTGATGACATTCACAGAAATCTGCCCACCGCCCCCCCAACATCTCCCCGACTCCTTCAACACAAACCTACATCCTCCAAAAAATAAAATAAAATCATTTAAATTTCTGTCTTTATTACAAGTCACAGATTGGATAGAAGTTGAAGATCATTTCAATAGAGTTTATCTAAAGGATACAAAAGACAAACACAAGATTATAGCAATGCATTCCAGTGCATCTTACAAAGAAAAGGAAAGAAAACTCGGGATGTTTCCTGAAGCTCGAAGACGCTCCGATCACTTCAGAGTTCTGTTGGGTCGGTTCTCCATCTGGATGAAGTCCAGTTTCTTCTGGAGGAAATGTTCTGCTAAATCGTTCCTTTAAATGAGTCATTTTGTTCTCTTGAATCACTTTGTTTGTTCCCTTAAATGAATATTTGGTGTGTTTGAATCACTGAGGACTGGATGGGTTTGTGGATTTAAAGGTGACTCGTTTTTCGAGGTTAAATTAGGTTGAAAAGTGAATAAAAGTCACATAAAAACATCGTTTAACTGGTTATATTTCAATCTGAATTCTGAATTCTGCAGGTTGAATGTATTATTACTTATTCAGGATGTGAAACCTTGTTGTTGAGGAATAGGAGACGAGGAAGAGGACACAAAGACACGAGGACGAGGACACGTCATTCTGAATTTAAAGGAATCATTTTGATAATTTGAGGGAACCAGTTATTGAACCGAGGGAACAAACAAAGTGTGAAAAGGACACAAATGAATAATCTGAGGAGAAGATATTAATCCCAGAAGACAAAGATGGCGTCTTCACAGAGAAGTTAAAATTGAACAATAGTATTTTATGATTTATACTATTTATTACCAAACATGTCGATGAGAGACTGAAAACCTACATTACAGTACAACAGAGCACAGCAGAGGAAACTAGAGTACTGTAGAGTACATTAGTGTACTGTAAAGGACGTTAGAGTACTGTAGAGTACAGTAGTGTACTGTAAAGTACATTAGAGTACTGTAAAGAACATTAGAGTACTGTAGAGTATATTAGAGTAGTGTAGAGTACTTCAGAGGACTGTAAATTACATTAGAGCACTGTAGAGTACATTAGAGTACTGTAAAGGACGTTAGAGTACTGTAGAGTACATTAGAGTACTGTAAAGGACGTTAGAGTACTGTAGAGTACATTAGAGTACTGTAAAGGACGTTAGAGTACTGTAGAGTACATTAGAGTACTGTAAAGGACGTTAGAGTACTGTAGAGTACATTAGAGTACTGTAAAGGACGTTAGAGTACTGTAGAGTACATTAGTGTACTGTAAAGTACATTAGAGTACTGTAAAGGACGTTAGAGTACTGTATATTAGAGTACTGTAGAGTACTTCAGAGGACTGTAAAGTACATTAGAGCACTGTAGAGTACATTAGAGTACTGTAAAGTATGTTAGAGTACTGTAAAGTACATCAGAGCACTGAACAGTATGTTAGAGTACTGTAAAGTACGTTAGAGTGCTGTAGAGTACATTAGAGTACTGCAGAGTACATCAGAGAACCTTAAAGTATATTAGAGTGCTGTAGAGTACATCAGAGTACATTAGAGTACTGCAGTGTACTGTAGAGTACATCAGAGTACTGCAGAGTACATTAGAGGACTGTAAAGTACATCAGAGGACTGTGAAGTACATTAGAGTACTGCAGAGTACATTAGAGCACTGTGAAGTACATTAGAGTACTGTAGAGCACATCAGAGTACATTAGAGTACTGCAGAGTACATTAGTGTACTGTAAAGTACATGAAACTACTGTGAAGTACATTAAAGTACAGTGAAGTAGTACATTAGAGTACAGTGAAGTAGTACATTAGAGTACAGTGAAGTAGAGCAGAGCAGTAATCAGTGAGAAGGCCTCAGTAAACTCAGAATAAAACAACTTGAACAGACTTCGTTATAAAAGTAAAATACCAGCCGTCACCGTCAGTAGTTTCTAGAAGGTCCGAGGTCGCAGCAAAGGATTGTGGGTACTGGTTGTGGCTACATTTGGTCAGTCTGGGGCTCGTCTGTGTTTGAAGTAGATCTGATGTTGGTCTCGGTTTTAAGGCAGATCGTTGTCAGATGGAGGAAACGTGTTGAACCCCGAGCAGCAACGACGGACACACATCTACACACTGAGAGGGCATTCCTATGGTAGTGTGTACTTCTCTACGCATACACGCACATACATGGTTACTGTGGGGGGGGTAGTGTCGGTAGAAAGGTCCGGACCGACCGTCTGCAGATCAGAAAGAGGCCTTTGAGTCTTTGAAGCAGCAGTTTCAGTGGACGCGGCGCTGGGGACCGCCGCCTCGTTACCAGTGTTTAACATTTACCTTCCTGTATGTACACATAAATACAGACTCTTAATTACAGCATCGTGTGAGCCCAGCAGCTCGGTTCTGTCTGAGTGAGACCCGGGTCAGTCTCTGGGCTGGTCGGTCCTGCAGCGGCGAGGTCCGGCCAGACGGCGGCGCTGTGGCACCGCGGTGTGGATCTGGTGAGCGGGACGGGAGCAGGACGGCAGCCGGCGGGCCTCCGGGTCAGCTCGGCTGAACGCTCGGAGGCGCTGAGGTATCGCTGAGGGGGAGACGGGCTTCACTCGGCTTTCTTTATGAAGATCTGAGGCAGGAGAGAACACAGGAACCAGTTTAGAAGAACCAGTATGAACCGGTATGAACCAGGATAAATGATCCTGTATGAACACAGTTACTGGTTTAAATATTCAGTGTTTCCTCTCTGAAACACACATTCCTTAAAGGGTTAACATGGAGAGACTTTCTCCTCAAAGGGAGGTCAGAGGTCAGAGGTCAGACGTTCACACTGAACTATTTGCATGCCACAGTCTCTCTGGAGCAGTGAAACTAATCCTTTAACACCAGCCTCAAAACTAATGACTATTTCTGATTGTTAGACTCTTCCAGTTAATTTAGACTTGAAGTTTTTGGGGCGTTATGACGTCGTTGGACGGCTGTGAATGATCCACCAGATGTTTACAGGTTCCAGTTGTTTATTCTGCTGTTTGAGTTTTCAAAGTGTTTTTGAAAATAACTACAATGACCGAAAAGACAAGAGTCTGATCTATAGCCCTTCTTCTCTGTTAGTGACCATGATGAGGTATTTAGTTGGCGGAGGCAGAATAATTCTCTGAACATGTTAGTTAACGCTGGCACATTTTTCACTAATTGTTTTCACATATTTTAATAAGAATTTTTTTGATATTTTTCACAATTTTTCACAAATTTTTTCACATATTTTAATAAGAATTTTTGTATATTTTTCACAATCTTTTTTGATATTCTAATCATTTTTCAGACTTTTTCACTATTTTTTTCACATATTTTAATACATTTTTTTGATATTTTTCACAATTTTTGGGGATATTCTTTACATTTTTCTGACATTTTTCACTAAGTTCTTTCACATATTTTAATACGATTTTTTGGATATTTTTCACATTTTTTGGGGATATTCTTCAAATCTTTCAGACATTTTTCACTATTTTTTTTAACATATTTTAATAAGAATTTTTGGATATTTTTTACACAATTTCTTTCGATATTCTTCGATTTTGCAGACATTTTTCCCTATTTTTTTTCACATATTTTAATAAGAATATTTGGATATTTTTCACAATTGACACCCAACAACACAACAAGATGACATTTAAGATGTGTAACTTTAGCCCACTGCTAGTGTTAGTTAGCCTCCAGTCTTTCCTTTGGTTAGCCTCCAGCTAACACCGTGACCTCATCATGACCTCATCACTAAAAAAGGGTCTATATCTGACATCCTTACATCCCTGGAACTTTTTCAAGGATTCTTTACACCTCATCAGGGACCCTGGAAGACCGCTGGAGGCATTTCCATATCTCCTGCATCTCTTTCAAGTTCCATCAGGAAAACCCCTCAAGGACGCCTGGAATCCCATCAAACATCAGTTTCAAGCTCTCTTAGAATCTCCCATGATTTTCAAGGATTCCAGGGATGCCTGGGACCACGGAAACCTCTTCAAGACCCCTTGTGCCCTCCCCCCAAATACCTTGAAATCCTATTACACACTAGAATGGCATTCCTAGAGACTTCCCCTCATGGATGCTTAGGGTTAGAACTCCTTTAACACCCAATGAAATCTATCTAACCTCTGCAGGTACCCATCAACTCAGACGAGGAACCTAGAACCCCCTCAGTGTCCTCAGAAACCTCCTCAAGGACCCCCTTCTTCTTTGAATATCTTCATCATAAATAAGAATATGAGTTATTGTGGGTCACATTGGTTTTAATCCGGTTCTGGTTCCAGGCGGTCTCACCTCGCTGAGGATCACCCAGACCGGCGAGTCCGTCAGCACTGAGAGACGCATGGCCTCCAGGGGCCCGAAGGTCGGGTCCACCTCCCCCTCCGCCAGCCCGTTCTTAAACGTTCCTGGAAGAGATGAAGAAGATCAACGAGATCAATAAACCTGATGGACTATCACCACACCTGTTTCCCAGAATGCTTTGTGACCACTTTTAAAAACAAAAACAATAAGAACAGCGTTGATCGACTACGTGTATTTTTGTCTATTTCTTCCTTTAGTGCTACTTTAGTGCTATATTAGTGATACTTTCTTCTATTTATTTGCCTATTTCAATGTTCGATTCTATTCTAATTTAAAATATCTGAGTAGTTGTTTATACATTTTCTGTTTGTAGCGTGGAGGGAGGCTATAACTGTATTTTTATACTGATAATAAAGCTGAACATAATGTTTCTGATGTCGGGAATTAAAAAATGTAAAAAATTACGAAATGTAACTAAACTAAATGTAAACTAAACTAATCATATACTAAATATAAACTAAATATAAAATAAATGTAAACTAAATGTAAATTAAATGTAAACTCAACTAAATGTAATGCAAACTAAACGTAAACTAAACGCAAACTAAACGTAAACTAAACGTAAACTAAACGTAAACTAAACTAAACAAATTTTTATCAGAGCTTTTGATGTATTGATTGCTGTCTGGATGTAAAGAGAATTTCAACAAAGATAACAAAAAAACTTGTGTAAAATCCACATTACCAACTCTATCTTTATAAACATCCATATCTAAAAACAAAAGAAGAGTGAGTCTCTGGGTTTTTAAGGGATTTGTTGATGGAGGTGAGTAATTAAGGGTTTTCTTTTAATGCTCTTTGTGCAGATTTACAGGGTTATTAATGGTGATTGAGACCCATTAAAGTCCATTAACTGACCCCTGTGGTTCTGAGAGGCTTTTCTCCTGTTCGACTGCTGTTTTTGTTGTTATTCTAACGTTCGCTCGTCTCCGTCGGAGCACATCTGGCCTCCCGCCGCTGTTCAGGCTGATTTCAGCTCAGCGGTGGTTTCTGCTGTTTCTGCACCTCAACAGAGCAATAATCCCTCAGAGGATTTACTGGATTATCATGCTGGCAGCGATGCTTCCAGGTACCAGCGTGTGAGCGTAATCCCAACAAAGAGCAGCGCCTGCTGTGTGTGTGTGTGTGTGTGTGTGTGTGTGTGTGTGTGTGTGTGTGTGTTATTGTTTATCACAGGGTATTATCTGTTATTATTGTGGGTATTATGGTTTTCATTCAATATCCAGAGTCGTGTTCGGCTGCCTGAGAGCTTTTCTCAGAAACAGAGACAGACGATGAAGACAATAAAACACAGACGATAACAGAAAAACACAGAAAACACAGATTGTACTCTGTTGGACAAATTCAAACGTTGACCTGATGAAGGCGCTACAGGAAGTCGGTAGGATTCTTCCTCTGGGGAACATGAATATCATCCAGCTAGATAGATATAGCCTATCCTACAGCCAGAAATATAGTATATTATATATTATAAGTACATTAAACTGAGTAACTGATCAGGTTCATTCAGTGGACTTTGTTTAAATCTAATAGTTCTTCTAATATTAATAATCCTACAGTAGTACTACTGTACGTTGGAGCACTGTAAAGTACACTGGAGTACTGCAGAGTATGTTAGAGTACTGTAAAATATATTAGAGCACTGTAGAGTACATTAGAGTATTGCAAAGGACGTTAGAGTACTGTAGAGTATATTAGAGTACTGTAGAGTACTTCAGAGGACTGCAAAGTACATTAGAGTACTTTAGAGTACATTAGAGTACTGTAGAGTACATAAGGGTACTGTAAAGTATGTTAGAGTACTGTAAAGTATATTAGAGTACTGTAGAGCACATTAAAGCACTGTAGAGTACATTAGAGTACTGCAGAGTACATTAGAGTACTGTGAAGTACATCAGAGTACTGTATATAAATATAAACTGGTATATTAAACTGATCAGGTTCATTCAGTGGACTTTGTTTAAATCTATTAGATCTTCTAATATTAATAATCCTCAATAAATGAATTAAATCCTGACTAATCCCCTGAAACGAACCCTCATCTTTTTAAGGCTTTTTAAGGCTCTTTAAGGCTCTTTTAAAGGAAGAGTAGTGTGTTTGAAGGGAACATTTAAGGGTGATTTAAGGGCTAAAATAAAGTGTTGTGTGTTTCTCTGCAGGACGTCTGAAGGCAGCGAGCTCAGATTAATAGAGTGAAGAAGAACCGGACGATCGATCCGCCGACTCGTCTGAAATATTGATGAAGGAGATAAAGAGCTGCTGGTAATTTATGATGTCAGATTAAAAAGTGTCCTCATCTCCTCCTGAACTCTCCTTCTCCTTCACATCCTTTGTTTCTTAAAACCTCCTTTAATTCTTTACTTCCTTCTTCAAATCCTCAATTTATCCTCAAATATTAGAAAACTGGACTGAGAGGACAGAAAGTTTAAACCTGAAGAATTTCAACGTGTGTGTGTCTCTTATCACAATATATTATGATATAATATTACATATCCCGAGACGTAATATTATATCAGAATATTGATATTGTGCTAAAGTACATTTTAAATTAATTTATATTAATAGTTTGTGAAAGAATATAAAGAAACATCTGTATTAAGCAGAAAAATATGTACAAATATGTAAGAATTAAAAGGAAATGCACGTAAGCAATAAATATAAAGACTTTCTTGGATCAAAAACACTACAAGTCAAAACTATAATATTTTTATCTATTTTTAGTGATTGTGTATAAATCTCTTAAAAAAAAAGAAAAAAATATTTCTAAAATAAGTAAAACTGATATTTATGAGCCTTTTTTATTCTGTAAATCTTCTTTTTCACATTCCAGCTGCTGAAGTTCTGCTTGAGAACTGTTTTATTTCATGTTGATATATTTGTACTAAAGCTGTCAAAGTTAACGCGATAATAACGCAAATTTGTTTTAACGCCACTGATTTCTTTAAGAAGGAGGATTTACTCTTCATCCTCTTCATCAGTTCATCACAAACATCCAACATCATCTGATCAAGTTAAATCCGTCTACTGCTGCTGTTTCACTGCTTTTATTACCGTCGTAAAATAAAATTAGTTTTTACCAAAACAGTGAACTTTACGTCATCGGACAAACTTGTAAATGTCCCACAAACCCCTCAGTGTGTGTGTGTGTGTGTGTGTGTGTGTGTGTGTGTGTGTGTGTGTGTGTGTGTGTGTGTGTGTGTGTGTGGTCCTGTATCTTTGTGAGAACCAGTCTAATATTAGTCTCGAGACTGAGGTCATATTTTCTGTTCCTCTCGTCTTTAAAGAGCCGTCTGAAGACCAGGATCTGGTTTTAGTTGGTTAGAGTTAGAGCGGGGGTGTCAAACATACGGCCCGAGGGCCAGAACCGGACCATCACAGGGTCCAATCTGGCCCACTGGATGACTTTGTAAAGAGTGATTTTTTTTTTTAAATTAATTAAAGTCATTAATTACAATTTTTTAATAAAATGCACTGCTATTCCTATCTGTCCACTACGACGGGGTATCAGGGCCAAACTGAGGGAAAACAAATAAATCTGAGATTTCGAGAATAAAGTCATAATATTACGAGAATAAAGTCAGAATATTATGAAAAAAGTCATAATATTATGAGAATAAAGTCATAATATTATGAGAATAAAGTCGTAATATTATGAGAAAAAAGTCATAATATTACGAGAATAAAGTCATAATATTATGAGAGTAAAGTCATAATATTATGAGAAAAAAGTCATAATATTATGAGAAAAAAGACAATGTTATGAGAAAAAACTCAAAATATTACGAGAATTAAGTCATAATATTATGAGAAAAAAGTCATAATATTATGAGAATAAAGTCATAATATTACGAGAATAAAGTCATATTACGAGTGAAAAAGTCGTAGTATTACGAGTATAAAGTCATAATATTATGAGAATAAAGTCATAATATTGTGAGAATAAAGTCATAATATTATGAGAAAAAGTCATACTATTCAGAGAAAAAAGTCATAATATTATGAGAATAAAGTCATAATATTATGAGAAAGTCATACTATTATGAGAAAAAAGTCATAACATTATGAGAAAAAAGTCATACTATTATGAGAAAAAAGTCATAACATTATGAGAATAAAGTAATAATATTATGAGAATAAAGTCATAATATTATGAGAAAAAGTCATACTGTTATGAGAAAAAAGTCATAATATTATGAGAATAAAGTCATAATATTATGAGAAAGTCATACTATTATGAGAAAAAAGTCATAACATTATGAGAAAAAAGTCATACTATTATGAGAAAAAAGTCATAACATTATGAGAATAAAGTAATAATATTATGAGAAAAAAGTCATACTATTACGAGAAAAAAGTCATAATATTACGAGAAAAAAGTCATAATATTATGAGAATAAAGTCGTAATATAATGGGAAAAAAGTCATAATATTATGAGAAAAAGTCATAATATTATGAGAAAAAAGTCATAATATTACGAGAATAAAGTCATAATATTACGAGAAAAAAGTCATAATATTACGAGAAAAAAGTCATAATATTATGACTTTATTCTCATAATATTATGAGAAAAAAGTCGTAGTATCATGAGAATAAACAAACTTTTGACTCAACCGTGGAACAAGAGTTTGACTTTTTACTGGAAACTAAATTATTTCCACAATGTGAACAATCAGGATCCTAACTAACTAACGAAGGACCAAACACTCACCTATCCTGATGAATCCGTCTTCTGTCCGATGGTACTTTGGTGTTTTCTCCCTCCCTTCTGTCAAAGCCTCTTTCTCTGCCTGAATATTCTAGAAAACACACAAACAAAACCTCATGTTCACTATGAATTATACTTTATAATAAAAACACTTAATAATGTCCAATTAAAGTTAAATTAAAGTTTGTTCTGTACAAACATCACGTATTAACTCCTATTATTAACTATTGGCGTTAACGCAAATACGCAAAATCTCCCTTTAAAGGTTCATTTTGAACAGATAAAAAATGTGTGATGGCAATTAACTATTTTAATGGCTTGACAGCCATAATTATATTTTATATTTCCTTTCCTACTTTCACCTGAAACTGCAGCACAACAATTTCCCCAAATAAAAAAAAAAGTTCCATCTTATATTAAAATAGAAAAAAAACCCATAAATAAATATAAATATAATTCAAAGACTCACGTCGAACGGCAGAACCTCCACCGACGTGTTGAAGAGTTTGTCTCCCGGATGTTCGATGTTCCCGCTCCGAAAGAAATACCTGAAGGACAAAGAAGGGAAGGTTTCAAATATATTTATGAAAGCTGAACAAGAACTGTAACAACCTAGTAACCTCTGACCTTATACCCTGTAACCCCTAGTAACCTCTGACCTTATACCCTGTAACCCGTAGTAACCTCTGACCTTATACCCTGTAACCCGTAGTAACCTCTGACCTTATACCCTGTAACCCGTAGTAACCTCTGACCTTATACCCTGTAACCCGTAGTAACCTCTGACCTTATACCCTGTAACCCGTAGTAACCTCTGACCTTATACCCTGTGACCCCCTGGTACTCACCTCTCAATGCGGACAGGTGTGAAGAAGCGTATCCGTATGAAGTCCCCCCCCACGGGGGTGAAGGCCCAGAAGAAGTCCTCCCCCAGGTAGGCCTTCTCCAGGGTGAAGTGCTGGTAGGTCTTCAGGCTGGTCGTCACCTCCGCCAGCGGGTTGGCGTGACCCTTATGGAGCGTCTGTTTCCCAAAGTCCTTATCCTGGGACACACCGGGGGGGGGGGGTAAATGTTATCAGTGGATTTATGCAGCTGTAGCTGGTTTTTAATGAAGACAAGTAGATTCAGGTTTCAGTTTAGAACTAGATCACCTAGTTTCAGAGCTCGGTCTAAGTTTCGTGATGGACGGACTCATTTGCATAAAGGAGTTTTCCCGCCTCTTTTTATTTTGAAAGAGCAACGACCAATGAGGAAACTCCAACACTCGGCCGACCAATGGTGTAACTCCATCACTCAGTGACGGACTGTTTGTAGAGCTGGCCTTCTGAGGTCACACCAGAGGTCGTATATATTCAGGTTTTCCTGACTTGTGGTCATGAGAGTGATCGTGAGAGTGATCATGAGAGTGATCATGATAGAGATCATGAGAGTGATCATGAGAGTGATCGTGAGATTGATCATGAGAGTGATCATGAGAGTGATCATGAGAGTGATCATGAGAGTGATCATGAGAGTGATCACTGCTCACTGTGAGAAACAAAGATGGAGGTACGGTGATGTAACCTATTACAGAAGAGAGAAGTTTCTCACATTAAAACAAATCTCTTGACTCTCTACAGACCAATAAATAACACTTTAATTCTTTCAATCTAACTTTGATTTTTAAAACTCGGGGCTGGTTTTCTGACTAAAGCGCGGTGAACGCTTCAGTTCTGGAGGGTAAATGCTGTGTTTAGCCTCCGTCTGTACCCGGCCTCATGCAGGCCGGCCTCCGCGGTTCAATCTCCACATCAAGGAGGCGCTGGACCGGGACCGCCGGATCAATATCCAATTGATTGGAGCAGATTGCAGCAGCAGTCAGCGGGGCTAATATCCATCGCTCTGAACGCAGTAATCAGAGGCGAGGCGAGACGCTCCTGCTGGCAGGAAGCGAAGCTGCCAACCGCTGTGAGATACCGACGTTTGTGTCCGAGGCTGCAGAGGCTTTCAATCTTCATCTCTCCAGAGACGCCGGACCCAACTTCTACTGAACCTCAGGGAACTTTACTCTGACAGCTGACCAGTTCAACCAGTTCAACCACTTCAACCAGTTCAACCAGTCTGCTGCAGGAAGCTCTGAACTTCAGCTCTAATATATATTCAAATTTCATTTTACCAGCCGTGTTTCTGAGAGAATATGTTCAGTACCAACACAGGAAATATTGTGTCCTGTATGTACAGAGGTGGAAAGTAAGAGGTGGAGGTAGTGTACGACTGTGAAGCGAGGTTTTCTACCCGCTATAGATGAGGTTGACCTGGTGTCCCACTTTACGAGGGACTGCACTGCATTTCTATCCCTTGTCCTACATATTGAGACGATGTCCCACATTTTCTTCGGCTCTAGTGTTCCAAAGTCAATAATTTTCAGATATTTTTCATTTACACTCTGAAACTTAGCATAGTGAGTACTTTTTACTTTTGATACTACTTTTCAGTACAAAGTAATTTTTTCAAATATTTAACTAATAATTTTTGGACATTTTTCAGATATTTTTAATTATTTTTTTTTACATATTTTACTAATAATTTCAGATATTTTTAATTATTTTTTTTTTTACATATTTTACGAAAAAAATTCAGATATTTTTAATGTTTTTTTTTTTTTACATATTTTACTAATAATTTTCAGATATTTTTAATTATTTTTTTTACATATTTTACAAATAATTTTCAGATATTTTTTATTATTTTTTTTTTTACATATTTTATTAAAAATATTCTGATATTTTTAATTATTTTTTTTTTTACATATTTTACTAATAATTTTCAGATATTTTTAATTTTTTTTTTTTTTACATATTTTACAAATAATTTTCACATATTTTTTTTATTATTTTTTTTTTTACATATTTTACAAATAATTTTCAGATATTTTTTATATATTTTTTTTTTACATAATTTATTAAAAATATTCCGATATTTTAATTGTTTTTTTTTTACATATTTTGCTAATAATTTTCAGATATTTTTAATTATTTTTTTTTTTACATATTTTATTAATAATTTCAGATATTTTTAATTATTTATTTTTTTACATATTTTACAAAAAATATTCTGATATTTTTAATTATTTTTTTTTTTACATATTTTACTAATAATTTTCAGATATTTTTAATTATTTTTTTTTACATATTTTACACAATAATCATTTCATTAACACTCTGAAACTTGGCATAGTGAGTACTTTTACTTTTGATACTACAGTTTAGTACTAGTTATTATTATTTTTTTTTACATATTTAACTAATCATTTTTGGACATTTTTTGGATATTTTTCATTAAGACTGAAACTTGGCATAGTTAGTACTTTTACTTTTTATACTACAGTTCAGTACTAAGTATTTTTTTTTACATATTTAACAAATAATTTTTCGGCCATTTTTACTATTTTTTACAAATAAATTTCCACCATTTTTTTCACATATTTTACTAATAATTTTCAGATATTTTCAGGTTTTTTTTTTCTTTTTTCTTTTACATATTTTTCATTAACACTCTGAAACTCGGCATAGTTATTATTTTTACCTTTGATACTACAGGTCAGTACAAAGTTTTTTTTTTTTTTTTACATAATCAACTAATAATTTTTGGACATTTTTTGGATATTCTTCAAAAAACATTTCGGACATTCTCACTATTTTTTTCACATATTATACTAATAATTTTCAGATATTTTTGAAAAAAGTTCATTAACACTCTGAAACTTGGCATACATAGTACTTTTACCTTTGATACTACAGTTCATTAATAAGTATTTTATTGATATATTTAACTAATAATTTTCGAACATTTTTCACTCTTTTTCTTATATACATATATATTTATATATTCTTATAATTTTCAGATATTTTTCAGATTTTTTAGCGGTTGTGGGGGTTGGCTTGCCATTAGCGCGGTATTACAATATTGCGGTTATTGCTACAGTCCTACACACACACACACACACACACACACACACACTCATTGGTTACCTTGAGTTTCTGTATTTTTCCAGCCAGAGATGAGTGTGTGCCGACATGTTGGAAGAGAGACGGTTTGAAGCGAATCCTCAGGTTCGCTTTCTGCCTGTCGCAGTGTTTCTGATATAGAAACACACACATGTTACACATACTGTATATAAATATACTTTAAAATCCTTCAGTACAACACAACAACACATCCAGCAGAAAACATTCACTGGGTGTTAGTGTATGTAAAATATGTAAAAATGTAAAAAAAAGAAATTACTTTGTACTGAACTGTAGTATCAAAAGTAAAAGAACTCACTATGCCAAGTTTCAGAGTGTTAATGAAAAATATCTGAAAATTATTAGTAAAACGTGAAAAAAATTGTGAAAATGTCCGAAATTTCTTAGTTAAATATGTTAAAAAAAACAACGTAGTACTAAACTATAGTATAAAAAAGTAAAAGTACTCACTATGCCAAGTTTCATAGTGTTAATGAAAAATATTCTGAAAAATATCCGAAAAATGTTGGAAAATTATTAGATAAATATTTTAGAAAAAATACTTTGTACTGAACTGTAGTAGCAAAAGTAAAAATACTTACTATGCTAAGTTTCAGAGTGTTAGTGAAAAATATAAAAAAAAAAAAAAAAAACTGAAAAATATCTGAAAATTATTAGTAAAATATGTGGAAAAATATTAGCGAAAAAAATTAAAACAAATAGTAAAAATGTCAGAAAATTGTTTGAAAAATATCCAAAAACTGATCTGAAACTGAACTGTAGTATCAATACTAAAAGTTCTAACTGCTGGTTCAGATAGTTGCTCTTCAGGTAAAAAGGGTCTGATAGATGAATGTAATTAGTTACTCACCGCGTCCTTCTCGGGGTTGCACACCTTCACCCACATGATGTGATCCAGCAGCCAGTCGATGGGTTTGTCTTTGTAGAACATCAGCATGAACTCCACGATGAGCGACAGGTCCAGAGACTTGAACATTTTACCTGTCAGAGAACCAGACGGTGGATCAAACTCTCTTTTTAGAAACTGTGAAGTCGTGTCAGCGTCTCAAAGTCTCTCATAAGCTCCATGATATAACATTTTGAAACTTGGCATAGTGAGTACTTTTACTTTTGATACTACAGCTCAGCACAGAGTAATTTTTTTCACATATCTTTCACATATCTTATATTTTTCACTAATCATTTTTGGACATTTCTCGGATTTTTTTTGATATTTTTTATTAACACTCCTAAACATGGCATAGTGACTATTTTTGGTTTTGACACTACAGTTCAGTAGTTAGTATTTTTTATTTTTTGGACATTTTTCAGATATTTTTCAATAATTTTCGGACATTTTTCACTATTTTTTTCACATATTTTATAATAATTTTCAGATATTTTTTTGGGATATTTTTATTAACACTTTGAAACTTGGCATAGTGAGTACTTTTACTTGTGTTACTACAGTAATCAATTTTGCTGATAAGACTTTACTGATACTACTTTTACTAAAGGATAATTTTGAATGGAGGACTCTTACTAAGAACGGAGTATTTCTACACTGTGGTATTGTTACTTTTACTGAAGTAAAGGATGTGAGTACTTCTTCTAACACAGTTGTTGATGATTTGTTGTGATGATTGAGTTTCATTAACGGACTTTAACTGCAGGAAGCTGAAATAACCTTTAATAATCTGTACTGTCTTCACATTTATGTGGCTGAGCTGCTGAGGGAAACCTTCTCTGGGGTTAAAGGTCAGACACTGAACTGAACAGAGCGTCTCATTGGACCGGGTGAATGAAAAGGCTCAGCTCCCGCCCCCTTCAGGTCCACCCTGATGTGTCTGGACATGTCAGCCTCCGAAGGGCCGGATGAATAAAGGAAACCAGACCCTGCAGACGTGAACGAGGCCGAAAGCTAAACTTAGCAAATGGAAAACTCAGATTTGAACGGTTGAATTAGAGATTGGCCCTGAAGCTCTCTGCAGCTCTCTGCAGCTCTCTGCTCTCCCTCTGATTTAATTCACTGAGTCAGTTTCACCCTGATGAATCTATTAAAGCAGCCGCCGCTCGCAGGCCGCCGCTCGGGGTCGGAGAGGATCGGTAAGGATCAGTAAGGATCGGTAAAGTCAACAACGAGGAGCAGCGGAAGGAAGGAGGACATTTTTCACATATTTCTTGGCTCATTTTCACATTTTTTTCACATATTGCACATATTTTTCATTAACTATTTCACATATTTTACTCATCATTTTCAGATATTTTCCATTAACTTTTTCACATATTTTACTAACAATTTTCACATATTTTTCAGATTTTTTCAGGTATTTTTTTGAATTTTTTTTTCACAAATTTTACATATATATAAATATTAATAAATAATATATGTAATATATAAAATATAAATAATTCACATTTTTCACTAACTTTTTATAATATTTTAATTAATAATTTTCGGACATTTTTCATGTATTCTTTAGATCATTTTCACAATTTGTTTCACATATTATATTAATAATATTCGGACGTTTTTCGGATATTTTTCTCAAATCTTTGCATATTTTTTCATTAACTTTTTAACATATTTTACTAATAATTTCTGGGCATTTTTCACTATTTATTTTGACTATACAAAAACACACCAATGCAAATATAAATATGTAAAATGTACATTAAAAACTTGTTAACTTGTCAATAAACTAGATTCATGATCAGATTTATAAATAATCTTCTGACACACCGGAAATTTCAGCCTGAGATAAAAAAAAATTAAAAAAATCTCTCAAGTCTCATGTTGCTTGAAATCAAACAATAATATCAAAGTTAAATATCTATATTATTATTATTATTATTATTAATATTGAGTTGATCTGGAGGACGTTGGACCGTCTACTGTCAGACACAGTTTCTCTCTTTATAAAGAACAAAGAGCGTGTGACGAACACACACTCCTCCATTAACATCACTGTCAGAATACCCACAATGCAACAGTTTCATCAGCCTCACACACCAGGAGAATCACATCTGAGCGTTTCTCTTCTAATCAACTGAAATAGGAGTTTATTTTCCAACTATAAAAAATCTTCTGCTCCGGTCACATTTATTTAATAATCAAATTAAATCAGCTGAGCCTCTAAAAATAAATCAGCGTCCCCACGGGTTTCAGCTGCGGAGAGAAAATAACACGCATAATGACATAATTGATTGTTTTCTCTGCTGCAGTTAGTCAAATCAATAATTCACACTTCAAATGTTTAATTTCTTCTGATGGAGGAAGCGACGCCTCGAGCAGAGAGACGAGGCGGAGAGAGAGTTCACACTGATCAGTTATCACTAATAATGTTTCCACCTCATCACTGCAAAACAACTCGTTTTATAAGAAGATTAAAGCAGTTTATTAAAGGATTAATTCATCGCTGCTCTAAACTCTGAAATCATCTCATTATGGATCAATCTGCTGATTATTTTCTCCATTAATCGATTGATTGATTGGTTTTATTAACTGTAGATCTTCCGACGCAGATGTCTTGTTGTTATTTAGGAAGTAAAGTTTCCCATCAGAGACACATTTCCTGGTATCAGCTGTTCCAGATCAGAAATATCTAATCAATAAGAAATGTTTGGCTGATCGGACCTCTGACGGTTCTGATTTCTGTCTCTCTGCCCGCCGGTCCGGACTCCATCTGTTAGAGCTGGAAACAGTTCTGAGGAGAGATCTGACTTGAGATCAGCCGGTGTTTCCAGGAGAGTAACTCCTGCGTTCCACATGTCGGCGTCGGCTGATTGGATCCAGGAGGACGCCGCTCATTGATTAGCCTTGGCAGAATAATTAGAGAGCAGATCAGACGGAGGCCGACGCTTCCATTAATCTGCTGGAGCTCAGTTTAGTTTCCAGCTCCAGAAAACTTAAATACAATCATTTTCCATGAGCCATAATGTGACCTTTTTCAACTTGGTGGTGGTTACCTTTAAACTTATTCCACTTCCTGTCACGACAGAATCTAAAGGAGCAGCGAGCTCATTAGAGAAGCTGGAACCAGAGGATTGTGTGATTTCTCCTCTTAAAAAACACTAAAAATGAGTAATTGATTGTCAATATCTGCAGATTAAATGTGAAAACTGGTCAAGCTGGAAGATTTTCATTTAAATAAATGTCTGTAAGTCACTATCTATGAGCTAACAACGCTGAACGTCACTGATTGGTTAAATATTTTAGCCATTTTCCTTTTTTATAAACCTGCAGCAGACACCGCTGTTGGTTGTTTTGCAGATTTTGATTTAAATTTAGAGGAAATTTAATTAGTTCAGGTTTTATTGAGCATTTTTTCAGAAGAGAAAATCTGAGAATTTTTTCAGGACATTGAACAGTTTTTCCCCCCGATATTTTACAAACAATTTTCAGATATTTTACTAATAATTTTCCAGATTTTTAACAATTTTCTTTCAGATCTTTTCCTAATTTTTTTTTTTATATTTTACTAATCATTTTCTAATTATTTAACTTTTTTCAGATACTTTACTAATTCTTTTTTGAATATTTCACTAATAATTTTCAGATATTTTCCTGATAATTTTCTGATGTTTTACTAATAATTTTCTGATATTTTATTAAGAATTTTCTGATATTTTACTAATAATTTTCTGATATTTTATTAAGAATTTTCTGATATTTTACTAATAATTTTCTGATATTTTACTAATAATTTTCTGATATTTTACTAATAATTTTCTGATATTTTACTAAGAATTTTCTGATATTTTACTAAGATTTTTCTGATATTTTACTTAGAATTTTCAGATATTTTACTTATAATTTTCAGATATTTTACTGATAATTTTCAGATATTTTACTAATTCTTTTTAGATATTTTACTAATAATTTGCAGTATTACAAACTGGCCGTCTCTGCCGACATTCCTGGGAAAAATCACAAGCGGCATCCAATTGGTGACAGTTTTCCATCACCCAGCAGTGGTTGGTCCTCCAGAGAGGGAAGGTGGAGCCAACACAACAGACTCACTCTTCAACAAGCAGTAAACCCATTTATAAAGTTATGGATTATTATTAATATGATGGTCGACTCACCGATGAAGCCGAGCTGAGAGAACTCCAGGATCATCCACTCCTCCGACGGCTGCTGCAACGCAAAGTTCTTCATGGTGGTGAAGTAGTTCGGACGAGCGACTATATCGTCCTCCAGCTGAGAGAGAGAGAGAGAAACAGACAGACAGAGAGAGAGAGAGAGAGAGAGAGAGAGAGAGACAGAGAGAGAGAGAGAGAGAGAGAATTTTTTGATATTTTACTGATAATGTTCGGATATTTTATTAATAATTTTTTGATATTTTACCTATAATTTTTTGATAGTTTATTAATAATTTTCGGATATTTTACTGATAATTTTTGGATATTTTACTAATAATTTTTGGATATTTTATTAAAATTTTTTAAATATTTTATTGATAATTTTTTGATATTTTTTTTTAATTTTACTATTAATTTTCAGATATTTTATTAATATTTTTTGATATTTTACTGATAATTTTTTGATATTTTACTATTAATTTTCAGATATTTTATTAATAATTTTTGGATAATTTATTGATCATTTTTGGATATTTTACTGATCATATTTTTGGATATTTTACGAATAATTTGCAGTATTACAAACTGGGCGTCTGTGGCGACATTCCCAAGCGGCGTCCAGTTAGTGACAGTTTTCCATCATGCAGGATTTGTTAATTAATCAATGACCTAATTATTTAAGGAACCACAGGAGCAGATAAACAGTGATGCAGAAATCCACCTTCACAGTAAAAACCGCTCAGCTCTGCAGAAGTTATCCAGCTTCCTGACAGACATTTACATCCTCCACTAATGTCACGGGGAGTCAACATGGAGTAATAACCTCTTCCTCCTCCTCCTCCTCCTCCTCCTCCTCTTCCTCCTCCTCCTCCTCCTCCTCCTCCTCCTCCTCCTCCTCCCCTCACTAAACACCACCGAGGACGAACTCTGCAGAGTTCAGAGGGAGTTTAGGTGTCAGAACATGGAGTTTGGCGCTGTGCTCCTGTCAAAACGCTTGGCGTGGGAGCAGCTGAAGCTCCAGCAGAGACGACGGCGAGGAGAACGGCGTTCAGCTGCAGATCACAGCAGGCCTTTACATAAAGAGTCTCAGACTCAGACTGTGAGAATCACTGAAAACCGTCCTGGAACTGTGAGCTGACAAAACACTAAATTCAAGAGTCATCTTTTATTTTTAACTCCAGCGTTCATCACAGGCCACGCCCACTAATGACATCACCTGTCTGGATTCATTTATTATTCACGTCACTGATTGGTTAAATATGTTTTTGCCATCTTCCTTTTTTAAAAACCTGCACCAGACACCACTGTTTGTTGATTTGTAGATGTTTGTTAGAATTTAAAGGAAATTTAATGATTCAGGCTTTGAGCATTTTTACAGAAGAGGAAATATGAGATATTTTTCTGGATATTTTATTAACAATTTTTGTTTATTTTACTAATAATTATTGGATATTTTATTAATCGTTTTCCGGATATTAAACAATTATTTTTTTTAAGAAATTTTACAAATAATTTCTGAATATTTAACACAGATTTTTCAGATATTTGACTAATTCTTTGTGGATTTTTTATTAGGAATTTTACGGATATTTAAACATTTCTTTTCAAATATTTTATAAATTCTTTTTGGATATTTTACAAATAATTTTCGAATATTTAAAACATATTTTTCAGATATTTTACTAATTCTTTGTGGATATTTTACTAATAATTTTCCAGATATTTAACAATTTTTTTCAGATATTTTCCTAATTCTTTTTGCATATTTTACTAATATTTTTTTATATTTTACTAATCATTTTCCAGATATTTAACAATTTTCTTCAGATATTTTACTAATTCGTTTTGGATATTTTACCCACAATTTTTCAAAATGTTTCTAATATTTTTTGGGTAGTTTTGCCAATAATTTTTGGCTATTTAACTAATAATCTTCCAGATATTTAACAATTTCTTATTTACTATTATATTTTACTAATTCTTTTTGGATATTTTACAAATAATTTTCAGATATTTAACAATGTTTTTCAGAAATTTTACTAATTCGTTTTGGATATTTTCAAACAATTTTGAGATATTTTACAAATAATTTTCAAGATATTTAACTATTTCTTTTTGGATATTTTACAAATAATTTTCAAGATATTTAACTATTTCTTTTTGGATATTTTACAAATAATTTTTGAATATTTAACACATTTAAATACATTTAAAATAAAAACTGACACAAAGCTATCTGGCTATTATTTTGTTATTGGTAAGAATATAGTGAGATTGAAATGTGATGTCTGTTTATGAGAGCATAATGCCGTGATGATGATGATGGTGGAGGAGGAAGAGGAGCTGATTAAAGCTGTGATGTTGTACCTGTTTTATATTCTCTCTCTCTCTGTCTCAGATTATATTTTAGTGCACGAAGGTGAATAAAATCTGTCAATATGTGAGAGATTTCTCTCTTTATTAACCTCCAACAGGTGAACTCAGTTCACCACCTGATCCACAGAGTTTCTCTCTGAGTCCGCCGTCTGTTTCTTCCTCTTCTCATCTCTAAAGGGAACAAAGACTCGTGTGATGAAGCCACAGAGACACCGCCATTAACGTCCCCGTCACTCTACCCACAATGCAACAGTTTCATCAGCCTCACTCCACCAGCAGGAGGAGGATTACATCAGAGACACTTTTTATTTGAATGATTTATTAGAGTCAGTACGGTGACATCAGGTGGAACCGCCGACTTCATCATCATGTTGTTTATTTATTTATTTTATTTATGTGGTGAGAGGATCGTATCGAACACGTGAATTAATAAAATGTGAAATTTTGTGTTTTTATTCACTAAATCAGGTGCTTTTACTTTATTTTATTTTTTTATTTCTGTTAAATTCAATGAATACTTCCTGCCGATGTTTCACATTAAAAGCCTGCAGGGATTTACTATGTCCTTTCAGCTGCTGGAGGGCTTTTATTGTGAAAGGCTTTTCTTTCTTACCTGGACGTAGTAAGTTCCTTTAGACTGAGCGTACATCATCAGGTAACAGTAGTCCAGGTTCTGCTTCGTCCTCCACCTGAGGAAGAGGAGGAGAGAGAGAGGAGGAGGAGGAGGAAGAGGAGGAGGAGGAGGAGGAGAGAGAGAGAGGAGGAGGAGGAGGAGGAGGAGAAGAGAGAGAGAGGAGAGGAGAGGAGGAAAAGAGAGAGAGAGAGGAGGAGGAGGAGGAGGAAAAGAGAGAGAGAGAGGAGGAGAATGAGTCCTCTCATAGGGCTGGCTGATATGGCTTATAAATAATATCTCAATATTTTTAAGCTTTTTATTTTTATCACTATATATACAGTATATATATATATATATATATATATATATATATATATATATATATATATATATATATCAAACCGATAAATTATTGAGAATTATTAAAGGCTAACCCAGTAGCACAAAGGCTAACCCCAAGTAAGTTATTTCAAAGCTAAGCTAAGTAAGTTATTTCAAAGCTAAGCTAAGTAAGTTATTTCAAAGCTAAGCTAAGTAAGTTATTTCAAAGCTAAGCTAAGTAAGTTATTTCAAAACTAAGCTAAGTAAGTTATTTCAAAACTAAGCTAAGCTAAGTAAGTATTTCAAAGTGAGCATTAGCCTCTGATGTGACTGATATGAACGTCTGACCCTTTAAACATGTAAAGACGTATCAGAAGCAGCTCTTTGTGCAGGTTTATGTTGCATGTGATGAACTCATGGCGTCTGACTCCTTCAGCCGTGCGGACCAGAAACCCCCTCTTCCCCCTCTTCCCCCTCATCCCCCTCCTCCACCCCTCCACCCCTCCGTCCCTCCATCCCTCCATCCTCTCTTTCCCTTTATTGTGCCATAAATAACCGAGCCCTCCACCCTCCTCCACCAGCCTCCACTCATCTCCACACAGCAGTTTATCCAGAGTGTTTTTACTACAGGGAGTCAATAGGCTTTTTATAATCCCGCTGAGGTCTAGAAACCATCCTCTTTTTATAGAGAACCAGTAAAGTTAACACAGAGGCAGCGTTGTCTCTGACCCTGCGGCGATCGACGGGACGATGTATCATCAGCTGACAACACAACAACAACCAGTGTTTTTAAAATAAAAATACATATTTCTCTGACCACAGTGTGACTCTTCAGTTTAAAAATGACTTCTAATGTTTCATCAGTGCAGTCACAAGTCTTTAAAGTTAAAGTTCAAGTCACCAAAGTTCATGTTTGAGTCACAAGGTCAAGAATAAACAGCACGCTCCATTTCCAACGTAACCTCATACAGCAGGTCATAGTAGTGGATGAAGTACCTGAAGGCCACACTAGAGTAAAAGTACACATATCTAACCAGTAATATGACTTTAGTAGAAGTTAAAGTCACCTATTAGAATATTACTTGAGTAAAAGTCTTAAAGTGTCTGATATTTACTGTACTTAAGTATCAAAAGTAATTTTCTGATATTAAATGTACTGAAAATAAAAGTACAAGTAAATGCTAACAAAACTAAACAGTGGTGGAAAGTAAATAAGTACATTTACTCAAATACTGTATTTAAAGAGTAAATAGAGGAGAGTAGGCAATTCGCAATTTAGCATTAGCGCTAGTGATTAGCATAATCGATTCAGAGGCTAATTGAATGGGTAATAACTATCATTAATGGAAATTTAAAAACAGTAAAGTCCAGCTAAATGTTGAAGTAACATAGACCTACATACTACTTACATACTTTTACTTCAGGAAAGTTTTGAATGCAGTACTTATACTTGTAGCGGAGTATTTTTACACTGTGTTATTAGATTTAAATACTTCTTCCACTTATCTTAAACAATGCATTTTATAAACGTGTGCGTTTTTTAAATGTAAAATCTAAATCTAAAAAGTATTATAAGGGTTAGAAGTATAAAGTAGCATTACATGCAAATACTCAAGTAAAGTAAAAGTACCACAACATTGTATATATCAGTCACGATGAGGTGAACAGTGTTTAAACGGTGTTTAGTATTCGAGGCTTCGACTCTTTAACGCTCCTCCGTCTCCTCAGTGAGAACATCAGCGTCCAGAGAGGAAACTCTTAATGTTCTTCTCCTCCTGCTGTTTGCATACAAACAGTGTTAAACAGGACGAATCCCCCCCGACATCTGTCTGTCTGCTGTTAACTCAGTCTGTGACGGTGTTTAAAGACCAGACGAGTTTCACATATTTAAACCCGTTTACTACAGATCACCGACACTTAAAGTCACTTGTTAGATGGATTTCCTTCCTTCCAGACAGCTGTTGGTTTCACTTTATGTCGATAAAAATCAATCTGTAGAGGTTTAAAACAGCTGCGGATAAACGATCCATCACAGCCGACATTAAGACAACTTGATTTAGGTCAAAGGTACATTATCGGTGAATTATAGCGCAGTCGTGAGCAGCGTCAGGAGTGGACGAGTGTTGCATTCAAGAGCAATGTTAAATATATATCCAGATGTTTGAAACCGTACCGACAGAGATTTGTTTATATTATTGTGTTTATGTTGATAAAAGAGTCAACATATTATGATTTTTTTGAGTCATTTCAACGCACAATTTCTCCATGTTAAATCCTGGTGTGTCCAGGCCTTTATCAAAGAATATATATTGATAAGAAGTGAAAGTCATTGTTTGTTCTACTGCAACATCAGCGTCCAGCAGCAGAGCTACACTTCCGCCATTTTGGACTGAAAGAGACGACCAGACGCCAGTAAAAAGTCCGCCTAAAAAGTGCCGTACAAAAGTAAAACTAAATTATTTATATTCTATTGTAATATTCTACTGAAATGTCCTGTGTTGAACAATAAAATATTATAAATATAATAAGCTTTTTCAGTCCAAAATGGCGGCAGCGGCTGTTGTCAAAAAAAAAGTTTTGTCTCTTTGCTACTATACTCTTTGTCTTTATCCTCCCCTCCATTACCTGTCTTCTCCTCCCTCTTCCTCCCTGTTACTTTACTCCTCTTCTACCTTCCCTCTCTATAAATTCCCTCCTTGTCCTCCTCCCGTCTGTCTCTCCTGTGTTACCACGGTAACAGGGCCAAAGGGGCGGAGCAACGGTTTATTAACTAAAATGATGTCACCTCCATCTGCACGATGACTGAGAGAGAGTGTGTAAGTGTGTGTGTGTTTCCTTTTAGGATGTCAAGGAGACAAGGAGACAAGGAGACGAGGAGACAAGGAGACGAGGAGGCGAGAGGACCAGTTTAAGTGTGTGTGTATAGTTAAACAGCTCAGTGTGGATCAGAGCTTCATGAATTAGCCATAACAGGCTGAAAGATGCCTGGGGAGCTGTTTAACACACACACACACACACACACACACACACACACACACACATACACACACACACACATAAACAGACCTGACTCTCTCCTTTGGGTCTCCGAAGGACTCTCGGAGTCGAGAGAAGTCGGGGTAGAAGTGGACGGACGGAGAGACGACCTCCAACAGACCCGACTGAATCTCTGCTGGAAAACTAACACACACACATTTATGTCAGGACAATAAAGTTAATTCAAACTGAGAGGAACAGACAGATGACAACATAAAGTTCACTGATCACATGAAGACAGATAAGGAACCTTTTTATTCAAGACTAATAAAGGAGACGATGAGGTAGAGAAGAAGAGGAGAGGGATGACAGGAAAAGAAGGAGGAGGTTGAGAAGAGAAGAAGGAGGTAAGGAAGGAAACAAGGATGAGAAATGAGGACATGAGGGAAGGGGAGGAAGAGGAGGGAGTTAGGATTGTAGAGAAGGAAAGGAAACAAGGGAGCTGGATGGGGGTAACAAAAGGAGGATGAAGGAAAGGAAAAAAGGAGGTGGAGAAGGAAAAAGAAATCACTCTTGATCTTTGAGAGTAAAAATGATTTTACAAAAAGGTTTGTGCTGCTGACATCATCACTGTGTGTGTGTGTGTGTGTGTGTGTGTGTGTGTGTGTGTGTGTGTGTGTGTGTGTGTGATAAATTAATCATGCTCTAACATGTTACCCTCTGACTTCACGCCGTGAACAAAGACACACGGCTCTTTGATCGCCGTTGTTCACACACAGCGGCGATCAAAGAGCCGCGGCGTACGGGCCGACATCAAACACAACACACACACACGACCAACACACACACAACCTCCCTCCCCCCCCCTCGGGCCTGTTGCCGTAGCAACGGCATCCCATCATGCAGGTGGACTTACAGGCGCTTCAGGTTGTCTGCTACACTGGTGGCGTACTGCTGGTCGGCCTGAAGACACAGAGACACACACAGAAGACACCATTATACATCCTTTATATCTATATAACACTTTATTCTGTTAAACAGCGGACCAGCAGGACGGACGGGCCGGAACCGGTCAACTTCTTCTTTATACTTTCTTTATTGTACACATGTTTATATACAGAAGTATAAATAGATATGTTTCAAAGTTAACACAATAATAATGCGTTAACGCAAATTTATTTTAACGCCACTAATTTCTTTCACGCATTAACACAACTTGTGATTTTTAGGTTGTAGCGGCTCAGTTTTAAAGCTAGAGTGAAATAGTGAAAAAAAAAAAAAGTCCCAAAAAAAGTCAGAAAAATGTCTAAAAAAAAACAGAAAAATGTCCGAAAAATGTAAAAAAAAAAAAAAAAAAGTCTGGAAACCGTCCGAAAAATGTTAGAAAAAATGTAAAAAAAAAAGCCTGAAAAAGTTTGAAAAATTAAAAAAAAAAAAAAATCTGACAAATGTTACAAAAAAGTCTTTAGAAAAGTCTGAAAAAAAGACTGAAAAAGTCAGAAAAACTCTTTCCGAAAAGTGTTAAAAAAAAAAGGCTGTAAAATGTTCGAAAATTAAAAAAAAAAAGGCAGAAAAACGTCCGAAAAATGTTCAAAAAAGTCTGAAGAAATGTCTGAAAAATAATCCAAAAAAGTCAGAAAAATGACAGAAGAAAGGTAGATGAAAAGTCCAAAACATGTCCCAAAAAGTCAGAAAAATCTCTGAAAAGAAAGTGAAAAATTGACGAAAGATTTCCAAAAAATGTCTGAAAGAAAGGCAGAAGAAAAGTCCGATCCTGGTATCATAGTAAACTATAAAACCTGATGAATCCATCGGTACCAACCAGGTCAGACTAGCTGCTCATGAAGGAGGTTAAATAACGCTACAAACTTACACTAAATGCTGGTGAGGAAAAATTGTCATGTCCATTTTCAAAGGGGTCCCTTGACCTCTGACCTCCAGATACGTGAATGAAAATGGGTTCTCTGGGTACCCACGAGTCTCCCCTTTACAGACATAGTTATTTTAACCAGAACCACCATCTTTTCCTAAACCTAAATAAGTAGTTTCGTTGCCTAATCTAACTAAGTAGTTTTATTGCGTAAACCTAAGGAAGTAGTTTCCTGTGAAGACAGAAGTTTATTTTGAAAAGAACTGTATGACTGATGCACGTAATGTGGAAGCAAAGTTCACAAGTTCACTGCCAACAACAGCTTCTCTGTGATTGTTCACATTTATTGTCACATGTTGTGAATATGACAATAAATAACTTTAACGACGTGAAATTTGAATTATCACAGCGGCATCATGAGTTATGTATTTCTACTGTTATCACAAAGTAGAACAGTAGAAATACGGTGTTCACGTTGGTACCTGTATACATGTCAAATACACCCAGTGTCCAGTTTATTAGGTACACCTCTTTCTGGAGGACGTATAGTTGTTATACTGACAGGTGTTTCTATTATTTTGTCCACCACAGTCATATTATCACTCAGGGTCGACTCTGCTTCCCGAACCCTGATTTGTTGCTTGTTTCCTTGGCAACATGTTTTCTCTGTTCATTGCCAAACTTATGGCGTTCATTACCACGCACACACACACACACACACACACACACACACACACACACACACACACACACACACACACACACACACGCGCACACACACACACACACACACGCACACACCGACTGAGATCATCTGAATATTTTTGTTCCCACTCGAACATCAACAACAACTTGAGCAATCGATGACATCAGAGTTCAGCCTCCCGCTCGGCCAATCAGAGCCCAGATGGGGTTTCCTTCAGGGACCCGATCATGTGGCTGCACAGGTCGCTGTGAGGTCACACACACACACACACACACACACACACACACACACACACACACACACACACACACACACACACGTTTCGATGGTGTGTGGCTTGTTTTGGCGTCCTGGAGGTGCCAGCTGGGTGGAGCTTACCACAGAGCTCGGTGTTAACGAGGAGCAGACGGCGTTCAGAGCTGCTCCCTGATGATGCTCCGCAGTCTTTACTGTTTACTATTAATTGAGAGCGGCGTTTCTGATGCGTCTGACACCGAAAGCTCTTGATCATAATTGACCATTTTAACAGTAAAAAACAAGCGGTTTCTTCCCTCTGAAGCTTCCTGGGAGTCTGAAACAGTCTTTACTCCATACTTCCCTCCTTGTTCTGCTGCTGTTTGTTAGCATTTCTGTCTCCATTTGTCATCCTGATATCTTTCTCTTCTCTCTGATATAATATTTAAAATCCCCTCTGGGCTTTTTGTTTTCATCTCACAGACACAGTTTTAAATGTGTGTTTATTTCCTGGCCGACGGCTTCAGACCGGAGTTAAAGCGGAGCTCGGCTCGTGTTGTATGTTCAGGTTTCAGAGTGAACTCATCACACGGTTCGTTTCTGCAGACGGACGGCGAGCAGCGAAACCACTTAAAGCTTTTAAAGTGGAGAGACGTGTTCTGTAGCATGAATTTTACATGACTGAAGCGTGTCCCGCTGCTGAGAGAGCAGAAGAACATGTGACGTAATGCAGCGGGGAAACACAAATCCACCGAGGCCTCCTGCAGACACACAACACAGGAACAGGTCTGAGATCAGAGCTGCTACCTGAACATCTACAGTCTGTTTAAACTTTATTTAAACAGCACTAGTTAGATAGCTAGCTTCTCTGTCTCCAGCCGTCCGTCCAGCGTGCTGGAGGCCAACGGCAGCTCTGTAAAGATAAACTGAGGGCGTATAAATCTTTGGATGTCTATAGTTAACTATCCTTCAGTAAAGTCAGTCAGAAAGAGAGTCGGACAATATGGGAGAAGCGTTTCAGAGACGGAGAGAAAGGGTTGCTAATAGTTTAGCCTTCTGCTAACAGCAGCCAACGGCTCACGGCTGCTGTTAGCAGAAGGCTAAATATGATCAACATTTACTCTCCATCTCTGAAACGTTTCTCTCATATTGTAGCTCTCTAGAGCCTCCAATCACAGTTTGTCATCTCAAATGTTTGTGATATCTGGATTCTGGCACCAACAACACAGCAAGATGACATTTTAGATGTGTAGCTTTAGCCCACTGCTAGTGTTAGTTAGCCTCCAGTCTGTCCTTTGGTTAGCCTCCAGCTAACACCGGGACCTCACCATGACCTCATCATGACCTCATCATGACCTCATCATGACCTCATCATGACGTCATCACTAAAACTATCTATAAGGGAAGCATACTCAACTGTTTTAGGAAATTACTGAGTCTTCTTTAAACTTGAAACTAAAACCTAGAGGAGGAACCAGCGTGCTGAGAGCCTCAGACAGGAAGCACGTGAGATTTAATGACAATTAAAAACAGTGAGACAGTCAGATAAATAAAGGTTCAGAGGTTAAAATAAAACAGATGAGAAGCTGCAGTGCTGAATACAAGAACAGCTCAAAGTGTGTGACCTTCATCACTGTTACTGCAAACACACATACACACACACACACACACACGCACACACACACACACACACACACGTCATCATTGGTGGAAATCCCTGCAGCAGTTAACGTTTGGCATTAGCACTCACGCTAAACACTGACATTATCACTCCGTGTGTGTGTTGACGTTCATTAGCTAAACCACTGACCTTTAGAAAGCATGCATCAACACACACACACACACACACACACACACACACGCACACGCACACTGACCTCGGCGATGAAGACGACGATGACGCAGTCCTCTTTCTCGGCGGGACTGAGCTCCGACATCAGAGAGCTGAGTGTGTCGGTCAGGTAGGAGTGGACCTCCCTCTTCACACTGGGGACCCCCATCACTATGGAGACTGCACACACACACACACACACACACACACACACACACACACAGATAAATATATATATATACATTTCTTCTTCTGTGTTTCCTCTCTTGGGTTTTTATCTCTGTGTCCTTTGCAGCACATAAAGCACTACCTGTCCGACTAACCTGTTTTACTCAGAGTGCATCATAAATACATCTGACACACACACACACACACACACACACACACACACACACGCACACACACACACACACACACTATTATCTTATATTGTGTTGTGTTTGTTCTCTCTGGCTTTATCTGTATTTATGTCCTCTGTGTAAAACAGGCTTGTCAGGAAAATAGTTTAGTAAGCAGAAAAAATGCTTTATAAATAAATTAGAGTTGACACACACACACACACACACACACACACACACACACAGACAGTGACCTTGGTCCAGCCCGGTTGGTGGTAGCGGTGTGTTTGACTCTCCGGGGGATGTGGATGTATCAGGGGGCCTCGGTGGGTTTTCTCCCCAGGGAAGGTGCACTGTTCCCGGGCTGCTGATCCTGTGAGGAGCCCCGGGCCGGGAGCGGAGGTGTGTGTGTGTGTGTGTGTGTGTGTGTGTGTGTGTGTGTGTGTGTGTGTGTTGTTGTTGTATAGATGAGTCCATCATGTGACTCATGTTTTATTGTTTTAATGTTGGTGTGTGTGTGTCTTTACCTCCGGTGCGTCCCTGTCCCAGGTGCACCGCCGGCTGCAGGCTGTCCTCTCGGTTCAGCAGGTGAGGAAGATGATGGAAGATGGAGGGAAGCTGCAGCACGTTTTTACTGCTGCTCACGTTCCACAACTTCAGCCTCGTCTCCTCTGAAAACAGGACAACAAAGACCAGGTGAGACCAGATAGGACCAGGTGAGACCAGGAGAGACCAGGTGAGACCAGGTAGGACCAGGTAGGACCAGGTAGGACCAGGTAGGACTAGATTAGACTAAATTAGACCAGGTTAGATTCAGCCTCATCTCCACTGAAAACAGGACAACAAAGACCAGGTGAGAGCAGGTAGGACTAGATTAGATTAAATTAGACCAGGTGAGATCCAGCCTTGTCCCCTCTGAAAACAGGACAATAAAAACCAGGTGAGACCAGGTGAGACTAAATTAGACCAGGTGGGACTAAATTAGACCACATAGACAGGGACACTGGACCAGGTGAGACCAAGTTGGACCAGGTTAGACTAGATTAGACCAGGTGGGACCAGGTGAGACCAGGTGGGACTAGATTAGACCAGGTGGGACTAAATTAGACCACATAGACAGGGACATTGGACCAGGTGAGACCAAGTTGGACCAGGTTAGACTAGATTAGACCGGGTGAGACCAGGTCACACTAAATTAAAACCAGATTATAGCACACTGGACCAGTCTAAATTAGATTGGACCAGGTTAGACTATGTTCAGAAACTCAATAATGTGCTGTTCTCTTACCAGAGAGGCTGCTCCAGGTGGGACTAGATTAGACCAGGTTAGATTGGACCAGGTTTTCGTTGTGGTAAAGAGAACCACAATGATATACACTATATAATAATAATAATTTAATAATAATAATAATAATAAGACTGACCAGAGAGGCTGCTCCAGGTGCGGTTGATGTCTCTCAGCGCCTGTTTCTCAGCGATGGCCCTCTTTATCTCCTCCAGGACCAGGTTCAGCTCTTTGGAGCGCCGCAGGTTCTCCTGCTCCGCCGAGTGGAGGCGCTCCCTCAACGCCAGGAACTCCCTCTGGTAGATATCCACCACATCTCCTGCAGAGGAAACACATTACGGAGGGTTTATTACGGGGTTTACATGCAGGTTTAGGTCTCGTTCTTACAACATCAAAACTGTGTTTATATCGGGAAACAACAAATGTTCCAAAAATCAACAAAACCACATAAAAATGTAATATTTCCCAACATGAAACATGATCATCCCGTTCTGATTTATCATCAGCATGATGTGACCGAGAGAAACAGAGAGGCAGATTTACAGGATTACTGGGAGTGGACAGGTAGAGACGGGGAAAAAGACATAATCTGAGTAAAAACATGAAAATAAAAAGCTAAATCCTTCATCTGCTGCAGCAAACATCACCCAGCCATCCATCATCTCTCCATCATCCCTCCATCATCCATCCATCATCCCTCCATCATCTCTCCATCATCCCTCCATCATCTCTCCATCATCCCTCCATCATCCCTCCATCATCCCTCCATCATCCCTCTCTGGTTAATGCTATGTGAAGGTAAATCTGCAGTAATCCCTGCTGGACTCACACGCAGCCGTTCTCCATTCACTTTATTCACTTTATTCACTTTATTCAGTCCGCTGTAACTGTGACATCACCGCTGGTTATCAGACTGCTGTTGAGCTTTATAAAACAGAACAGTTCAGTCAGTCTGAGCAGATAAATAACAAGCTCTAACGCCTCGTTTCCACGTAGCTCTGTGTACGTATGCCAGTCAACAAGAAGTTCACTCATTCCTATGGGAACCTCCGTGATCTACGATGTGTTTGCGAAACTCCTTCCATTTTTTTCAGTCTGTGATTTGCCTCAAGTACGTTGAAAAAATCTAATTTTAACATGTTAACTTCCGTTATCTGCTGCAAAAGTTCATGTTATGCTAACTTCCTGTGAAATTAGCGAATCAATAAACTGACTGATGGATGTAAAACAGCTCTTTTTATACATTTTTCTTCTAAGTGAAAAGTTTGACAGCATATTTAGGAGTTTTGTTAACTATTTTGTTAAAATACGTATGAACCAGTATGCATGTATGTACACAGCTAGCATGCTACCAATGTTAGCTAAATATGCCATTGAACTTTTCACTTAGAAAAAATGTATAAATGTGACTCTTCAAATGTTAGTTTAAACGGTGAAAAACAGACAGTAACTCAGATATAAAAACACAGATTAGTATCCATGCAATAACATCTCTCCCATATCTGTGGCTGTGTTTCTGTCCAGACAAAAACCAAGACTCATGTAAATGTGACCGCTGGTCGTTGAGATATCTGGTGTTTTTCCTGGAATATTAAACCCGTGTTGTGTTTCTCTCTCTGATGGAAAAGTAAAAGTGTAATTATTCCTATAAACCCTCATTAATGGAGCACAATAGTCACATCTGTTTGGCTGATAACTGAACACACTCTCTGTCTGCTGGCTGATGAGTTTTTAATGATGCTCCTGCCCAGTTATTTATCTGCTCTGATGAAATAATCTCCTTCCTGCAGCAGTCAATCTGTTCAACACTGAACTCTGTGTTTCTGCACACTGGAGGAAAAACCACTGCTTCCTGTTCCAGCTGGTTTAAAGTCCTCACATGACGACTTTACATCCAGCACCGTTTAAAGGAAAAGATCAGTGTCTTTGGGAAATATTTAGGGGTCAGGATGGGGTTAGCTTAGCTTAGCATAAAGACTGGAAGCAGGGGAAACAGCTAGCCTCCAAAGCTCACTGGTCAACAAAAAACGGACAATGCTGGAACTATTTCTTGACAAAAAACAGCGTATCCATCTGTGTCCAAACAGACCGGATCAAACTCTAGATGACTTTATGTTGAGTGTTGATGGAGCAGCTGCAGAGCCTGGTACTGATCCATCCAGACTCCATTCAGAAAACAAGCATTTTAAAAGTTGTTTGCTTGTCGTCATGGTAACAGACCTGACAAAGCATGAATTCAGACTTTTTACTAATCAGCATCATTATGTAGTTGTTTCAGCATCATTTTGATCTGTTTATTGATATTAAATCACAGCTCAATGTGTTTATTCTGGGTTCATACCTCAGTAGAGACGTGTGGCTGCTAGATACAGTCAGTGGAATAACACTGGATGTGAATACAGCTCACCGCCGGGTGATGTTATGAACCCAGACACCACGGAGTTTGGTTTTCTGACGTATCTGGGACTTCACCAACATGTACAAAGCAGCAACAGAGGTTATTTCTATCATGGTTGATGGAGGAAAAGTTGTTGGTATCCATGGAGACGAGCTCCTCCTCCTCTCCGGAGCGTCTACAGAGAATGAACACAGATGATAGCGGCGGTCCAGAGGGTGTGAACGCAGCATTGAGCAAACACAATTGGATTTACAAGCTTTCACAACACACAGTAAACATCGTGTGTGTGTGTGTGTGTGTGTGAGATAATAACACTGTGCCACTTTACAGGATTACATCCTGATATATTCACGTTTTAACCTTTGACCCCAACAGACACTGACGTGTGTAATAATTAATCAAAGACAATGACATCAATAACGGGAAAGTAGAGCCATCATGAGAGGTCAGAGGTCAGACACACAGACCGCTCAGATCAATAGCTGAATGTAGACGGATAAACAGCACTAATACACTGTAATCCTGTAATACCACACACACACACACACACACACACACACACACAGGCCAGGCTGAGTCATCCTGTGTGTGTGTTTGTGTGTTATTGTAATAATATAATAACCACCAATCACAGCGTGGAAACCTCCCAGGTAATGAGATTACCCAGCATGCTCTCTCTGTATCACACACACACACACACACACACACACACACACACACACACACACACACACACACACACACACAGGCCAGGCTGAGTCATCCTGTGTGTGTGTTTGTGTGTTATTGTAATAATATAATAACCACCAATCACAGCGTGGAAACCTCCCAGGTAATGAGATTACCCAGCATGCTCTCTCTGTATCACTCACACACACACACACACAGACACACACACACACACACACTACAGGATGACTCACAGTTAATGGTCTTCTGGTTTTCAGCTCACAGGAAGGAAGGAGGAGGTTTGAGGTGTGAATGAGTCCTGATGGTCCTCACTGATCAATAAATGTACCAGTCTGATACTGATTGATGGATTAATGGATTGTTGAGAGTGAAACAACATGAACAAAGAAGTTATCTGCTGTTTTTTTTTGCCTGGCGCGACTCAGCCCACGGAGGGAAAGCGTTCGTCCAATCAGGTGCTGAGTGCCTAAAGTACAAGTACCTCAAAAATCCTACTTAAGTACTGTGCTTGAGTAAATGTACTCAGTTACATTCCACCGCTGCAGGTCTGACGTTTATTCCAGGGAAGTCTGCAGGATTCCCGACACGAATAAAAGAAAAACAAGCCTGAGTAGAACAGAGGAGGTAAAACCTTTAAATAACTGTGAATAAACCTCCGATGGGAGTTACTAAATGTCAAACAGGAAGTCAGAGCGACTAACAGGACGCGAAGATCTCTGAGTTTTACCTGCTGAGTCTGTTCTTTTAATACATCCATGGCTGAGTCAGAGAGAAGTTAGAGGAAGAGGAGGGAAGGAAACGAAGCTGCAGAGTCAACTAACACTGATGGAGCGAGGTTATATCAGTTCATTATCAACTAAACTACTGCAGACTAAAACACTAGTTCATCTAATATAATGATGATTACTGTTGAAACAAAGCAACAATATGGAGACTGCAGAAAAACAATGTTAAAAGAAAAAGGGGTTAAAACGATATGCAAACCGCCTATGGAGGTATGGAGGACGAAACATGCCAAAATAAAAAATGAAAAAATAATAGCTGTCATTAAATGTAGCAAAAATAATATTTAAAGTAATGTAGCCATTAATTAATTGATGAAATGTGACAAAAATTGATATTTCTGTTTTAATTTGCTTCTTTATTTATTTATCTTTGTATTAATTCCCTTATTTATTTACTCTTCTGTTTAATTTTCCCTTTTATTTATGTATTTATTTTTTATAAATGTTTAAAATGTATTTATTTATTTCTGTATTTATTTTTTATTTTTTCTGTATTTATTTATTTTGCATTTATTTATTTTGCATTATTTATTTATGTATTTATTTTTTATTTATTCATATATGTTTGCATTTATTTATGTATTTATTCTTATTAATTTTTAAACGTATTTATTTATTTTTGCATTTATTTCTTCATGTGTTTAGTTTTATTTTTATTGTTTATTTATGAATTTTTGCATTTATTTATTTTGCATTTATTCATGCGTTTATTTTAATACATTTTTAAAATGTATTTATTTATTTTTGCATTTATTTCTTCATGTGTTTAGTTTTATTTTTATTGTTTATTTATGAATTTTTTTATTTATTCATTTATACATTTATTTATTTATTGAGCAAATTAATACAGAAATATCTATTAGGACTAGCTAGCTAACTATAGCATAATCAACGGGGATTTCGAAGGCTGCAGATATTTCTGTCCACCTCTTTCTCAACAGTTTTTCTTCTTGTAAAAAACTCTGAGACTTCAGTCTTTTAAAAGTCTTTAAAGTCTCCTAGTGGAGGTTTCTGTGTTAGTAAAAGCCTCAGAGACTCATCAGCAGAGTCGGTGTGTTTTATAGAAACCTCAGATTCTCTTCCATGGAGCTAAATAATCATCTCATATAGCAGAAAACACTCTAACAAGATGTGACAGCAGGAAACAGGAGAAGACATATGAAGCTACCAGATGTTTGGAGTTGAGTCAGTAGATCTGAGTCAACAGCTGGACTTCTTTTGTTTAGCAGATCAGAGTCGTCCTGCTGGACCTTTATTACATTAACAGACTTTAGTTCTCAGTCCTCAGTCTGTCTGATGATAACACAGAGCTTTAATATAATCCATCCAAACCGCTCACAGTTAGTGGAACTTTCAATCATTATAGAGTCTGAAGCTACACTGGGTTTACAGCTTCTATAATATTTCTGTTTCTGTGATATGAGCTGAAGAACAAAGAGAGGAACAGCTGGAGAGAAAAACCAGGTGACTTCAGTCTGGCGCTGTCACAGGAAGTCAATTATCACTCCACGCACGCACACACAGAAGCAGGCAGGTACGTGAGGAGTGAGAACACACCTGGCGAGTCAAGGCTGAGGCTTCGAGATAATGACATCATCCCCATTACATCATCTCAGCGACTGGAAACCAGTTCATCTGATACCAGCGCGCTCACAGAGAAACAGTTCCACTACGTCTCCGAGCTTCTAGCACGACACATTTCCTGCACAGATAAACTTTAGTGTTCCACTTTCTAGTTTGACTCGGCCTCAAAGGTAAACTCCTGTACAGCGTCCACATCACGGCCAACAACACATCAATCTACCTGTGGATCTTCGTCTCTTCTTCAGATTCTGACGAAGACTCTGAGTAAAGTTTGAGTAAAGTGAGTTGAACCTAACTTTGAATATTCACACGTCGTCTGTGATTTTTCACAACGAGCCTCCTCTGCTGTTCACACTGATTAATGTGAGAAGTCTCTCTCTCTCTCTCTCTCTCTCTCTCTCTCTCTCTCTCTCTCTCTCTCTCTCTCTCTCTCTCTCTCTCTCTCTCTCTCTCTCTCTCTCTCTCTCTCTCTCTCTCTCTCTCTCTCTCTCTCTCTCTCTCTCTCTCTCTCTCTCTCCGTCTGTCCTTGGTTAACCTTCTGTGAGATAAGAGCTAAAAACACCTCCACTGATGGAAACCAGGAGGCGAACAGAAGCTGCTCTCAGACTCAGAGCTGAAGAGCAGATGAAAACAAAGAGCTATTCTTCTTCTTCTCTTGCATTAATTCACACAGATGAGATGAGATGAGAGAGGAGAGGAGAGGAGAGGAAAGGAGAGGGGAGAGGAGAGAGGAGAGAGAGGAGAGGAGAGGAGAGGAGAGGAGAGGAGAGGAGAAAGAGAGGAGAGAGGAGAGGAAAGGAGAGAGGAGAGAGGAGAGGAGAGGAGAGGAGAGGAGAGGAGAGGAGAGGAGAGGAGAGGAGAGGAGAGGAGAGGAGAGGAGAGGAGAGGAGAGGAGAGGTCTGGTAGGAACATTAGCATCGCAGCCAGACGGACTGAAACACTGAGAGCAGGATGAAGCAGCAGGACGGCCAAGAAACCAACAACAGAGAATTAAAAACACAGAAACTAAATCTGTGAGGAGCATTAACACGTCAGCCAGAAACACTGAATGAACGACACCAACAAAGAGGTGCTTTCTGTTTTTCCTCTCAGACAGACGGAGAAGCAGTCTGCTCTCATTCAGGTGTTTCTGTCTGCAGGAATATCTTCTAGTTTTTATACCACAGCTACAGAAAACCTGTGTTTTCTATGAGGACAGAACTTGCCAACATCAAAAATAAATAAATAAATGACTCTATAAATATATAAATATGTCATTAAATGTAGCAAAATAATATTATGAATAAATGTAGCCATTAATTAATTGATAAAATGTGATATAAATTGAAAATTGACTCTTCTGTTTAATTTTCCCTTGTATTTATTTATGTATTTATTTTTATTAATTTTTAAATTAATTTATTTCTGAGTACTTCTTCCACTATTGGTGACATTATTCAGTCCAACACACACACACACACACACACACACACACACACACACACACCGTCTCCTCGGTTGAAACCCAAACAGTCTCATGTGACAGGATGACTTCATCGTCGTAGTCTGAGCTCTGCTTTCAGTCGATATGTGGAGTAGATCTGTGTTTATCTGAGCCTTCAGTCAATACTGCTGTTTGTCTCAGTGTGTGTGTGTGTGTGTGTGTGTGTGTGTGTGTGTGTGTGTGTGTGTGTGTGTGTGTCGCAGTCATTATCACGGTCACACTCTCACTGGTCAGTTTGGCAGCACTCAGATATTTTCACGCTGCTTCCTCTCAATATCAGCTGTCAGGTCCAATAGGAACAGAGACAAAGAGGGTAGGAACTAAAATCTGGCAGCGTTTTGGTTCCTACCCTCCTGTCAGACCACATGAACATGAGCGTAACATAAATAATAGAGAGGAATTATAACCTATTTAAGACTAACGTTAGCTCTAAGCAGCTTATAATAATACAAACTTATAACTACTAACGTGAAACTTCTGTAGAAAGCAACCAGAGTTGGTGATTGTTGGAACAGTGGAAACACTGACCAAGACAGTGTTGATGAGTTTTATTTGGTTGCAAGAAAAAGTCTGAAAAAAAATTCCAAGAAAAAAGGCAGAAAAACGACCGAAGAAAAGTCAAAAAAATATCCGAAAAAAGTTAAAAAAAAAGTCCAAAAAAGTCTGAAAAGGGTCAGAAAAATGTCAGAAAAAAAGTTAAAAAAAAGTTTGAAAAATGTCAGAAAAAAGGCAGAAGAAAGTCTGAAAAATGCCTGAAAAAAAGCCCGAAAAATGTCCGAAAGAAAGTAAATAAAAATGTCAGAAAAAGGCAAAGGAAAGGCAGAAGAAAAGTCAGAAAAAGGTCAGAAAAATGTTGGAAAAAAGTCTGAGAAAAAGTAAAAAAAAAAAAAGCCTGAAAAATGTCAAAAAAAAAGTTAAAAAAAAAAAAAAAAGATGTCCGAACAATGTCTGAAAAATGTTTGAAAAAATGTCAGAAGTGGCTTTGAGGACAACATATTAATTGTGTTTTTTGCATTAATAAATTATAATACTTGTTTAAATCCCTTTTGAGGTTATTTTTTAATAGGCCTACTTTCCATTTCGGACAAGTAAAACATCTCATTCGCCTGAACTTGATCTGGACCGAGGCCGCCTCTTTTCATCGGACCGAGGTTCGTCTGTTTGGTCTGGGGAGGTTTCACAAACTGAGTCCAGGTGTGAGAGGACCTTTAGTCCAGGTTGCACCTCTCAGGTAATATGAGCCGTTTGATCATCTCGTGTTGATTACTGCTCAGTAATCTGAGCTGCTGGAGAAGCTTCAGTTAGTCGGAATACAGAATCAGCTGCTCAGTAAGAAGATAATACACGCTGATCTCACATATGACTAGAGATGAATCAGGCCCAACGTTCCTTCAGCCGGGGTGAGGAGATACGATTCCTGTCCATATGATGCTGGGAGCGCAGCTTCCTGTCTATAGGATAATAGTTTCCTGTCTATAAGATAATAGCTTCCTGTCTATAAGATAATAGTTTCCTGTCTATAGGATAATAGCTTCCTGTCTATAAGATAATAGCTTCCCTATATATTTATGTCTATAAGCACTCTGACGCTCCTCACTTCTTATCCAGAGGTCATACAGATTAACATTTCCTCCTCTGCTCTGTTCCCATACTGGTTCACTTCCAGTCCTCCCAGTCCTCCCAGTACTCCCAGTCATCATGTGACATGTGACCTCGTCCACCTTTACTGCTAACAAGAGGAGGGACGTCGACTACGTTACCCAGAATCCCACAGGGAGCCATGTTGGGGTCAGTGGTTGGACCTGAGTACTTCCTGTTTACTGTGCTGATGGTCCCCGAGGATCACAGAGAACCAGGATGAAGATAAGAAGAAGAAGAAGAACATCAGCATCTAACCTGATCACATGACCGACAACAGGAAGTTTAACATCTTAATATTCGCTCTCTATTCCTGCTAATCATCAAACTCCTCACTTCATTTAAATTATAATAATAGCAATCACTGACACAGAGCCTAGAGGGGAAAACACTGTGCGGATAACACTGGGAACTCCATAGAGCTACCATTAAAGCCTGTCAAATCTTTATTTTATACAACCCAATGGCAGAAGAAAAGTCTGAAAAATATCCCAAAAAAAGTACGAAAAAAGTATGAAAAAAAGTCTAAAAAATGTCTGAAAATTGACAGAAAAAAAGTTTGAAAAATGTCCAAAAAACATTCGTAAAACAGACATAAAAATGTAAGAAAAAAAGGCGGAAGAAAGGCAGAAGAAAAGTCTGAAAAATGTCAGGAAAATGTCCGAAAAAGTCCAAAAAAAGTCTGAAAAAAAGTCTGAAAAATGTCAGAAGAAAGGCAGACGAAAAGTTGCGTCCTTATTGCCCCCTTTTGCCTTGCACATTATCGTGTCATTCACACGACTTTTCGTGCGACTGGACTGCTTTACGAGTCCTTCCCATCATGCACCTGTTCTGGTACCAGCTGTTTGATATGAGCCTGCAGGTAAAGACGATGCTTCTGGTGCTAAAGTTTATTATAGATTCCTCTGATAAACAGCAAACAGCTGAGCAGTAATACTTCCATCAGTACTACATCTGTCTGATATATTTACTACATTTACTTTAGATAACTACAGGAGGACATTAACACTCTCATGGAGACTCAGCAGAGCTCATCAATCACTTTAAATAATACAAACTATAATGTTTCTTTGTCTTTACAGTGCTGGAGGAAGTACTCAGTAGTACAAGTATTCACACCTTTTACTGAAGTAAAACTAATAATACTATGGTGTAAAAACTCTAAATGTTACTTCAGTAAAAGCACAAAAGTATCATCGTTGTAAATCCAACTAATACAGTATATACAGTACATACAGTATTTATACTATCTGTGTCACTCATACACATGCCTATAGTATAGTATAAAGTATATAGTATATAGTATATATGGTAAATGTGTAAAACTCTTAACACTTTTGTGTTACCTTCAAATGAAGAATGCCGACTCGGCTAAATGAGCCGCTGTGAATGTTAATGAGTAAATAATTAATGTGAGCAGAAGCTCTCAGCTGCTGTCTGTAAACTCAGCACTTTATACAACTCATGTGTTTATTTCAGATTTATTATTTAATAAGTACAGAGAGGAGATAAATACAAAATCCTACAGAGGTTTAACGCACTTATCTTTATAAATATATTTTACTTATTTGCTGTGGTGGAAGAAGTATTCAGATCCTGAAGTACTTTAGTGAAAGTAGAAATACCACCATTTAAAATATTGCATTGCAAGTAAAAGTGTGTACGTATTCAAAGGAAAAAGTACTTCAAACTTCATCAAAAAGCACTCTGCAGAATGGTTATGTTATATTATTATGTATTATATTATCTTATTATTAATAATAATGCACAATATAAGCAGCATTTTACCGTTAATTAGCTGTTTAATTAGCTTTAAAACTGCAGCAGTAACTCAGAGAAATGCAAGGATGGAATGTAACTAAGTACATTCAAGTACTCTACTTAAGTACAAATTCGAGGTACTTGTACTTTACTGGAGTATTTTCTTCTCATGCCACTTTCTATTTCTACTCCACTATGTGTATCTGAGAGTATTTATCAGTGTGGTATTAGTACATTTACTGTAGTAAAGGATCTAGATAGTACTTCGTCCACCGCTGGAGAAAAATGGCGTAGAAAAGTGTAATATTTCCTTCTTCTTCTACTGTATAAACTGTGTGTACTGTGTGTATGTGGACGTATAGCAGCAGTGACTGGCAGACTGTAAACACAGAGGGGGGGGGGGGGGGACTGTCAGCAGAGAGCTCGTCTGGGTCAAAGGTCACATCATCTTGTGGTTTGTTGAAGCTCTAAAACATTTGACCTGTTTCTGACCTGCAGCCACAGACAGCGGTCGATGTACCGCCACAACCGGGCTTTTACCTCCATCACCTCCTCCTCTACTTCTCCTCCTCCTCCTCCTCCTCCTCCTCCTCCATCTCATCTCCATCTCTCCCTCATCTCCACCTCACCTCCTCCATCACCTCCCTCCTACTTCACCTCCTCCTCCTCCTCCTCCTCCATCTCTCCCTCACCTCCTCCATCACCTCCTCCTCTACTTCACCTCCTCCTCCTCCTCCTCCTCCTCCTCCATCTCTCCCTCACCTCCTCCATCACCTCCACCACCACCTCACAATCCTCCCAGTCTCGATAACCATCTGAGAATCTGTTTACAGACTCTTATTGTGAAAAGACACAGGATGTAAACAATAAAAGAGTTTCTGTATTTTGTCTGTATTTATTTATGATAAGTCATAATGTTTTATTGATGTGTTTGATGTTGGGTCTTTATTATGTGGCTTTAGTGATGTGCATGGAAAGTGTTATTTTATTTTGACGGTCTCCTCTGAGTATTTCCTGTTTGGAGACTAACAGACTTTATTGATTTAAGTTTTTCTGATGACTGTAAATTCTCAGAGCTGCTCTTCTTTGAATTTCTGCCGGCGGATTTTTCCAGAAAAGGTAAACACAGGACTGTGTGTGTGTGTGTGTGTGTGTGTGTGTGTGTGTGTGTGTGTGTGTGTGTGTGTGTGTGTGTGTGTGTGTGTGTGTGTGTGTAGACCTGCTGGTGGCCTTCAGCCTCATTGACTGGACTTTACACTGAGCCGTCTGTTCTCACACACACACTCATTCAGCTCAAGTATCACTTCTCTTTAAACAAGGCAGCAGTTCATCGCCTGCAGCTGAGTGTGTGTGTGTGTGTGTGTGTGTGTGTGTGTGTGTGTGTGTGTGTGTGTGTGTGTGTGTGTGTGTGTGTGTCTGACCTCTCACTTCATTCAGTTTAACAGCCTGTTCAATCCAGATGCAAACACAGCAGCAGCAGACTGATGATGTTTCATCACATTTCACAATAAACCTAAACTAAATGAACCTTAAAGGAGATTTATCAAGTATTTAATCCTCTTATCAGTATAGGAGTGGACAAATATGCTGCTGCAATGTAATGTAAAAACAAAAAAAAAAAGAGTATGAAAAATGTAAAAATAAAAAAAAGTTCGAAAATGTCCCCCAAAAAAGTCTGAAAAATGTCCCCCCAAAAAAAAAATATCAAAAAAGTTCAAAAAATGTCCCAAAAAAAGTCTGAAAATTTTTTTAAAAAAATTTAAAATATCCAAAAAATGAAAAAAAAAAAAAAAATCCGAAAAATGTCAAAAGAAGTTTAAAAAAATGTCCCCAAAAAAAGTCTGAAAAATGTATATAAAAAAAAAAATGTCTGAAAAATGTCCCCAAAAAAAGTCTGAAAGATGTCCGGAAAATGTTAAAAAGATAAATAAATTTCAAAGAATGTCGAATTTTTCTTTTTAAAATGTCCAAAAAATGTCCCCATAAAAAGTCTGGAAAATTAAAACAAATTAAAAAACAAATGTCCGGAAAATGTCAAGCTAAATATTGTCCAGAAACCCTCACAGGTTCTGCATTTAGCATAAAGCAATATGCTCAGATCATAACATGGCAAACTGCAGCCCAACAGGCAACAACAGCTGTCAGTGTGTCAGTGTGCTGACTTCACTATGACTTGCCCCAAACTGCATGTGATTATCATAAAGTGGGCATGTCTGTAAAGGGGAGACTCGTGGATACCCATAGAACCCATTTACATTCACTGATCTGGAGGTCAGAGGTCAAGGGACCCCTTTGGAAATGGACATGACAGTTTTTCCTCGACAATATTTCGTGTAAGTTCGTAGCGTTATTGAACCTCATTCATTCAGATATTTTTAGGACTTTTCTTCTTCCTTTCTTCCGCCTTTTTCTGACATTTTTCTGGCTTTTTTCAGAGATTTTCAGACTTTCTTCAGACATTTTTCGGACTTTCTTTTCAGAAATTTTTCAGACTTTTTATCGGACATTTTTTTTTTACTTTTCTTCTGCCTTTCTTACGCCTTTTTCTTACAGTCTCTGGTAGTCGTGCTTCTGTTTCTACTGGTTTTATTTCCAGCAGTAAAGACTCAGTTAGAAAGAATAGGTGTCAAACAGGAACACCACATGGTGTTTGTGGACAGATGAGACAAATTAATTCATGACAAACATGAACGTCTTTTAAATAAGAAATGATATTTACATGTAGCTGAGTGAGTCCACGTTATGTACAGGGTGTGTACAGTGTGATGACATAACATCATAATCACAATTATTTAACATGATAACTCGCTGACTTTGGAAACATTGTGAAGGAAGATTCGGTAGCCCGCGTTTTAAAGTTAAATGCATCAATCTGGTGAAGTTTGAGAGCAACATTTAACCTCATGAAGCTAAACTGAGAATCACAGAAGAAGAGCGGATGTTAGTCATCATGTAAAGTCTCAGAGGAACAAGTCAAATATCAGATTACTCCTCATGAATTATAGACGGTAATCAGCTGGAACTGATTAAAATTTAAACCTTTTTGCATCTTGTTTTTTGTTTATTTAATATTTTATAAAGTCCGTTGGCAGGAATAACCTCAGCTTTAGCCAACACGCAGCTCCACATTCAGATGGAAGGAGAGTGTTTCCTCTGTTCGCTCTAATAGGATCAGTTTGGCCTTTTTCACTCCTCCTGCTCCGACAATAAAAACATTCAGACGGACCGCACAATCACACACACACAGTAACATGTTTCTATACTAGTGAGGACTCTGTTTGACGTAATACAGGACAAACCCTGAGCCAATAACACTATAATAACAATACTTCTGATCTGAACCCTGGATCTAGAACTTTAGACCCTCTAACCATCTCAGTGAGGACTGAAAGACGTCTCATAAACTCATAAAGTCCTCATAAAGACAGAAGAACAGCACGGGGACAGACTGGGAGCGTTCCCAGTTAGAGGGGTAAGGGGTCCAGTGGGGGGGAATGGGAGCTTTTGTTACCGTGGGAACAGACGCTTGACGGACAGGGCACTCGACCGTTGACATGGTAACGGGAGATTCTTATCTCTGTCAGCCAATCAGCTTCCTCCCAGGGGGAGGCTGTGTGACCCAGTACTTTCCTACAGTACCCCCCCCCCCCCCCCCTCTCTCTCTGTCTGCCTCTCATGTAACGTACCACACAGGTCACAGGTTTGATTCCCACCACAGTAAGCTTCCTGTTCACTCAGTGTACGTCCTCCTGGAGACGAGGCTTAATCAGCAAAGTTAAAGAAAATTAAAGAGAGATTCTTTAGGAGGTTGGAAATGTCAGAAACACCTGGTTTCCCACCAAAAACAAGTCAAAGCAACCAGACAAGTCTGAGTAAAAACATCCACGAGACAAGTCTGAGTCAAAATGTTATAATGCCGAGACAAGTCTGAGTCTAAAAGGTCCACTAGACAAGTCTGGGTCAAAATGCTAGCAAAGTCAAGACAAAGCCGAGACAAAACGTCCATGAGAATGAGACAAGTCCGAGTGAAATGATAGCAAAACCGAGAAAAGTCAAAGTCAAAGCGCTATAAAGCCAAGACAAGTCTGAGTCAAAAGGTCCACAAAACAAGTCCGAGTCAAAATTCTAGCAAAGCCGAGACAAGTCAGAGTCAATAGGTCCACTAGACAAGTCAAAAATGTTTCCACAAGGCCGAGACAAGTCCGAGTGAAGTGAAGATAAGGCCGAGACCCAGACCGGTTTGAGATAATGTTCTGAGGGGGTTCTCCTGATCCTCATGAGGGTCTCAGATGTCTCCTTGAATGAGAGCTAAAAGACTCAATGGAAGAAAGCGTAGATCAAACGCTGGACGGTGAACTGAAGAAGGGTTCGGACTGCTGCTGCTGCTGTTAATCAACACAGCTGATCACTACGAGTCTCCACAGGGATCAATAAAGCTCCACTGATCTGATCTCATCAGGTCCAACAGGACGCTGCTGATTGGCTGATTATCACGGACCATGTTCGGTCTGTCAGAGTGAATCACCTGATGAGGAAGATGAAGATAAAAGCAGCTCACTGCCAGCAGTGTAATTATGATCAGAGCAGAGCCGCCATGTTGGCTCACCGCCCCGATCCCCCAATATAATCTGATTTAAGTGAATTTAATGTGGATGTAATGAGGGAGTTCTGTCATGATTAGAGACGTTATTTCCTGAATGACTGAACCACAGAAACATGAAAACTGCATCTTCTTCATCACGTGATTTATACATTAAATCTAATCGTCTAAAGCCATAAAAACTGATGTTAAAGAAGGGAAACCGTTGTTATGTTGCAGATACATAAAACCGTTCAAACAGGGAGGATATAAGGACAAGTGGCTAATGCCTGCTGGTCAGTCGGGATACAGTCAGCACATTTACACAACACAAGTTACACAACTTCACAAAATGATATTCATGACCAAGTCTGAGTCAAAATGCTATAATGCCGAGACAAGTCCGAGTCAAAATCCTAGCAAAGCCAAGACTAGTCAGAGTCAAAATACTAGCAATACAGAGACAAGTCCGAGTCAAAAGGTCCACGAGACAAGTCTGAGTCAAAATACTAGCAAAGCCGAGACAAAACGTCCATGAGAACGAGACAAGTCTGAGTGAAAATGATAGCAAAACCACGAAAGGTCAAAGTCAAAATGCTATAAAGCCGAGACAAGTCCGAGTCAAAAGGTCCATGGTTTGTTAACTATTGTTGAAAGTGTAAAAACGAAGCCTTCACGCTCTTTTGTCTCCTTTCTAGAAACGTATAATCCAACTTATTTTTCGAATCTTAGATTGCAAGAACTAATAATGCACTAATTTATTTTGCTAAAATGTTTTGAACTTAACATAATAATTGCTGCCTAAAACGAAAGGTTTCTGACACCGGAGATCGTGGTTCACATCCCGTGTCTTGAAGCACAAAAAGCACAGATTTTTGTCCAAAATGGAAATTTATAAATATTCGGATGGACCTCAATTTAAGTGGACAAAGGTGACGTGAGGCGACGCGACTGGTTGCCTTCGCCGCCGCTGGTTCTCTGATGTCTGGTTGGTGAGTCGGGGCCTGAAGGCACATTTTTGATTTTGGGCTATAAATAAAATTGACTTGACCTAATAATAAAAGCACGAGACACAAATTAAATACTGAAAAACAAGAAGATTTAAATAAGATCTTCCTTAATGTTAACCAAGTTAAGTATTAAAATTGAGTTAATTATTCTCTCATAATGTCATTGCGAATCAGGAGAATATAAACAGAATTTGTAGGAAACAGTTGGTTAAAAATGTCTGAGGTTAGTCTCATTTTTAATTTGTAGTAAATGTTGTCTCGGTCAGAATGTGAAACTCCATGTTCTTCGTATTAATACGGCAGTTTATCTGTTTATCAATGATCTTGTTTTGTTGGAAAAAGTGAATTAAAACCCTGAATTAAGACGAACATTACAGTAATAACAAACAGGCAGATTTCTGCAGCATGTTTGTTCCTCTAGTTATCTGTGAGGGAAGGAAAGTCCTCTTTTCAGAGATTAACTTTCTCTCTCTTTAGCTGTGAAGTCATAGAAACAGCTCAGGTCAAAGGTCAGGTCCTTGTTTGGTTGTGAAAAGATGAATAAATACAGAACATATTGCAGGAGATATGAGGGACTAAGAGGCAGAACAATGAATATCATGATTTGAGAGGTTTTGTTTTGGCAGGTGAGAGCTTTAATCCGGTCTGGATCAGTGTGTGGATACAGGATACTGAGGTCCAGACGTCTCCTCCGCCTCCTCCTCCTCTACCTCCACCCGTCTGGGAGGTGGAGGTGAGCGGAGTCAGGTAGCAGCTTGTGAATGAGAGGGTTTGTGGAAAAAGACTCGGGCAGCGTCAGACACAAAGAGGGCATTTAGAGAGCGAGGGGCCACATCTGGAGGGAAACCCAAATACCAACCAATTAACCACAACACCTTATCCTCACTGTGTGTGTGTGTGTGTGTGTGTGTGTGTGTGTGTGTGTGTGTGTGTGTGTGTTGTCAGGTTTCTCTGCTCCGTGCTGAACTTAAACTCTAGATGTTATTTTATTTGTGTTCTACCTGTTTCAGTTTGTATTTCTTCATCTTTTCTGACTCATTTTCACTTTGTTGAATTCTGAGATTTTATAAAATATCAATAAAATATCAATATATATTCAATAAATCATTCTTATGATGCATTCACACCAAGAGCGAAGCAAATTGCACGAGTTGGACCGCCGGTATCATCTGTGTAGCTGCTTTGTACGTGTTGGTGAAGTCCCAGATATGTCAGAAAACCAAACTCCGTCGTGTCTGGGTTCATAACATCACCCGGCGGTGAGCTGTATTCACATCCAGTGTTATTCCACTGACTGTATCTAGCAGCCACACGTCTCTACTGAGGTATGAACCCTAAATAAACAGATTGAGCTGTGATTTAATATCAATAAACAGATCAAAATGATGCTGAAATAACTACATAATGATGCTGATTAGTAAAAAGTCTGAATTCATGCTTTGTCAGGTCTGTTACCATGACGACAAGCAGACAACTTTTAAAATGCTTCTTTTCTGAATGGAGTTTGGATAGCTAAAGCCGCTGTGGCGCGGCGCGAGTCATTGGAAACAACGTGTTTTGGGGTGTAGTGGTGCCGTTGTCGACTTTCAGTGAGTGAGAGGAGAGAGAAATGGAGAGAACTAAGAGAAAGAAATACTCAAGCAGGGCAAAAAATGAATGAATTAATGAAAACTTATGAGTATTAGGCTTGTTTATATCAGAGATTCACACAAGTTTACGCCAGAGGGGCGAATTATTCTGTTTCCTTTCCTCAGAATTAAAGGTTAAATTAAAAGTTGACCTATTCAACATAAAAATCGCTGTTGCAGTGAACTTATTATTTTGTTATTTTCATTCTTTAAAAGTCACCAGAACGCAGGAAACAAAGTCTCTGAAACTAATTTTCCACCAAGCAGACTGCCATAAATGAAAGTTTAGAAGAAGGAGAACTTAGGGAGACTTTGAGGAAATCAAACAGAGACTGTTGAACTAATCTGGTCCTCCAGGGTCTCAGCTATAAATAGAGATAATGCTCATTATGACCCTCACATACCAACACAAGACGCTCACACACACACACACATTCCTCTGGATCTCCATCAGCCGCAGCTGTTCTCCCCGATGACTGACATGTTTTAACTAACAACAACTGTTGCTCCGCCCCTTCCTCCCTGTCGCCATGGAGACGAGGGGAGGATGCTAGGATGTAGGGAAGAGGAAAGCAGAGGAAAGGAAGGATGGAGCGAGAGACGGAGGACGGTAATGAAACCTGAGGACAATAAAACAATAAAATACCACCAAACACTGATGCTGCGTACTGCTGCTGCTGGAATACTTCCAATACTACTAGTACTACTAGTACTACAACTTCAATTCATCACCCAGAAGTCTCTGCAGGTTAAAATACAAACATCAGACACACACAGCTATCCTGTAGTAACAGATCTGATTCCTCCTTCCACCATCTGAATCACATCAAATGGGGCGTATCTTTGTTTATTCATTTACTGTCATGTGGACAACAGTCGCTGGCAGTGAGAGTCTAAGATCTGCCTCCAACAACGCTCAGGAAACATGCAAGTAAAGAGAATCTGAGCCAGAAATAGTGCAGAAGTTAAACTATAGTTACTGGATACTGGAACAGCCGACTCCTTCGAGTGTCTGTTAGTAC